>NW_010729188.1:356766-377462 GCF_000365185.1 Nelumbo nucifera
ATTAAGCTTCTGCTCCTCCTTTCAACTCTTGTGTTCTACTGCTTCTCCTCCCTCTTCCTCTTCTTTCCTCTTACCTTTCTTCTTATTTTCGATCCTGAAATCCATTAGGGTTCAAGACTGATAACAGTCCTGAACTTCTACTAAGGGCAATACTGGTGTCATGAGCACAAATTCTTATGGACCTTTAAGTCATAATGGCCAAATTTCAAATAAGATTTTTTTGAGAAGGAAATTTCAAATAGGAATTTAGTGAAAACATACAAGTATAAAGGGAAAAATAAAAAGGAAAGAGAAATTCTAAAAGAAAACCAATCTCCCATTAATTTACATAAATGCTATAGCCATTCTTATTCATTGTTTAGGGCATCAATTCTATAATAAAAGAATAAAAAAACCATGTATTTTGTATCAGCATAGTATATCTAGGTTGTGAAACCCTAAATGCTTCAAATGGAAAAGAGAAACCAGTAGAGTATATTTAGTTTGAGATTCATCATACACTGTTGGCGAGTTCATTGCTAACTTGATTCAATGTTCATGTGGTCGATATCATGTGTCAAGGTGCAATTGAATTGAACTTTAATGAAATAGTTCATGCTTACGTTCAATTAGGCTGCCATTGCTTGGTATCCTACTTTAGTGGATTTCTTTAATTTGTATACCAAATGCTCATTTCTTGATGCTTGAAAACTTTATAGCTATACTTTATAAATATTCTCTTGTAAATTTCTATTTCAAAGACAATTTACATGTCCATTTGGTGTAACTCCAAATCCAAATGAGTTATGAGATCCATAATTATCCTAAATGGTTTGTTTAAGATGGTAAGAAAGTATTTTTATAGCCATTGCATTAGTTTTAGAGTGAATCCCTTAGTCATTAATATGGCTTAAAATTTTCTACCTTATCTTTTAAGTGCCTTTTGATTTTATAAAACCATCTACAACCAATTAACTTGAATACTTTTAAAGTTCAACACGTTTCCTAATTTTGTTGTCTATCTAATGTTCCACAAGTTGAAACTACCAATTAATTCTTCTAACATTGATGATCATTAACCATATCCTATATAATTACAAGTAAGATTACCACATTATATATCAAGAAAAGTTGTAATGGTGACTAGATACAGATTGTCCTTGATCTTGCCATCCTTCAAAAATTAGCTTAACATGTCTCAACAATCTTAAGGGTATGAGATGAACAATAAACCTGAATCCTTTAGGATACCAATAACTTATAGTCCATAGGGTTTAATTTGTTTAAACTGGCTTCATAAAATTTGGCTTTGTAAGACATCCCCAAACATATAAATTTTGTAGTTTTTACATATCATATTTTAGCCAATCTTTCAATCCTTGTTCTTTTTTAATGCCATTATTACTCACATGCAAAGATAAAAAAGAAAACTTTACAAAATTAGAATTGAGTTTCTATTTGTAAAACCTATAATAAAGTGAACCATTGGCAATAACATCTAAATGCAAAAATATTTTTTCCAAAGTTGAAGTTATAACCAAGTGCATTTGGCACAAAAGTAGTACGTAAATAATAACTAGGTTCAAAGTATAGCTTACAAATGCCAATCTATACTTGCCTAGTTCTATATTCCTCTTAAGTAAACATAGATATAAGTTCATTAACAATTTATTTCTCTTCCTACATATAATATGTAGTATTTGAAGTCCCAAATTAGGCAAGAAGAGAAATGAGAATAAGGTTGATTCAGAAATCCTTAGGAATTTTTACTTTGACTTGACTTTAAACAACCCATTAGATCTATCATGTCCATGATGCATCCACACACATTTCCATTTCCATCATATTACTAATTTGACAGAAATGATGTTAACTACAGCCTTTTTAAACTTGTGGAACCATTGCAATTATGCTACTAAGAACTCTTTGACATTATTTCTTTTAGAGATATTTCTAAAAAAGAGTCCTACAATAATGTGTTCTATTTAGAGCCTTCTCATTTCTCATATTTGGCTTATCATCCAAAATTATTAAGCCAATGCTAGCAATTTCAAATACATATTCAACATCCTATTTCTAATCCTTAAATTTTTTTTCTATTCAAAGTCCAAGGTTAGTTACCAAAGAGGAAACAACAAAGATATCTATAGTTGTAGCCATAATGTATAAATAAGCTCACACAAAAGCATCCAAGCATAAAAAACAACTAATATATTTTATGAAGTTACAGATGTAAAAATGAAACCTAATTAATGGGACAATAAATCATATTCATCACGGGATACTATTGGACTAGGTTGTAATCTAATGGTTGGTATGGTCCTTCATTCAAGCTGAGGTGAGCTTTACATATAAAAGGTATCTTTTGTATGTAAGGTTTATAGAACTTTATTATTTTTCTTGTTGAGAGGAAAAAAAGGGAGGTTGAGAGGAGTGCTTTTTGTGTAATAATAGGCTCTTTTCTCTTGTTTTGTTTTTCAAGTTGAGAGAAAAAGGGAGAATGGATGTACAAGGGTTAAGAGTTGGTTTGGGTTATAAGTCACAAGGTACTATGTATTTTTTTTTTTTTTTTATAGTGAATAATAGTTATAGCTCTTTTATGGAAATAGGTGGCGAGGTTAAACCACACTACAAGAAAATAAACCTATAGCTATGGACAAAATCGTAGTTATAAACAAAAAAACTGTAGCTATAGGTCTATAGCTACAGATTAACTACGGTGAGAAAACAGTAACTACAGTCGCAGTGGCTATAGTTAATAGCTACGAATGCTAGTATCTGTAGCTAAAACTAACTTATACCTACAAATTTGACTCTATAGTAGCTAAGTGTCGCTCTATAGGTATGGTTTCGAAGTGCCCAAAGCTACAACATTTAGATCTATAATTACGGTTTTGAGATGACCATAGCTATAAATATGAATCTATAGCTACACGTTACTTTATCCGTAGCTAAAATTAAAAAAACTATAACTACGAGCTTAGGTTGTCTGTAGCTAAAATGAGAACCTATAGCTACGGTCTAAGCAGTCTATAGCAAAAAAAAAACATGAATCATAGCTATGATTTTTAACTATTCGTAGCTAAAATTGTTGATATATGGTTGATGACACTTTTTGCTTGTATCAAATACAAGCACAACATATTCCATTCATAATATAAGATGAAATTTGAATGCAAATTTCCAATAAAGAAATGGATTACATCCATGTGTTTAAAATCTATTACAAATTCAAGGTTCTTGAATACATGAAACTAAATTGGTGTTCAACCGCACATGTAAAGTATTTCCTTTAGCATGTTTAACATATAAGAAAATAATTTAAAAATCACATTTTTAGAAATAAAATCATGTATGAAAATCTAATCATTAACTATGCAATATAAATTTCATTCCATGCCTAATGCTTAAACAAATTAAAAGTACAAGGATTGAATATCAATCACAAATTATGCATTGAGCAATATAATGGCATGGCAATGTGTATTAATTTTTTCCAATAAATAATTAAAATCAAGTAGAGGACTTAAAAAAAACATCAATAATCTACAATTGGAGGTGGACTTTTTAAGTGCACAAATGAGAGAAAAAAACGATTGAGAGAGGAACTTCAAAAGGAAATGATAAAGCATCTGCAAAGATAAAGTGCTTAATGGGTCAGGTCAATGATCTGAAATTGAAACTAGACTCTTCACAATAAGCCCAGAAAAATGACTTAGATTCATAGTTGGACAAACAAAAGCATGATGCTTTGAAGTTTCGGACAAAAATAGAAAATTTGAACATTGAATTAGAAAACTAGTCCGGGGATCAAGTGGAATTGTTCTAAGAGAAGTTGAAACTTCTCCATAAGCAACTTAGTTCTGAGTTCCAACAAGGTCCCTTGTGTTGTGGAGATTTCATGCAAGGCAAAATTGTTCCAATTCATTCAATCTGGAAATAGTACATATACAAATACATACAAAATATAAGGTTTTGCACTCTATATAATTGTATTTGTATCTCTTATGCTCAATTTGGGAAGAGTACAAATGCAAATAGTGCAAAACCTTATATATGGTATTTCTAAACTGTACATATTTGTAATTGCATTCTTTCCCAAACCGAGTCTTAAGAAAAAGTTCCTTTTTTTTTGTACTAGTTCTGACTTACTTAGGAAAGACAGGTTTAACAAAATTTCCTGATTCTTAGTAAAACAAGATTCACATTTCATTGTATCTCCTTAAGCAGAGTTCAAACTTGCTGGAACTCTAAAATTAATTCTAAGTTAAGTTTTCTACTACTAATGTTTTCCCTATGAAGAATTAGAAACTTGAGGACATCATACATGATTCCAAAGAGAATCACCCGATTGTATTAGAACACATCAAACTTCCTCCAATGCAATAGGACACACCATGGCAAAAAGAAAGTTTTGTATGAAACCTTTGTATTCTTTTATATTATCAAATAACTCAGGTTCTACTCACACACACATACGCGCGTGCACACACATATATAAATTTGCTAAGCCTGATTACATGGACAAAATAACCAGGCTACAAATTCTATGACCTTCCGTTTGAGGCTTTTAGGCATGTTGCAGCTAGTCCCAACTAGATCCTATAAGGTAGGACAGCATGTGGTGGACCTTGGTCACAACTCATCTAAGCCTACCTATTGGTTATGGTTAAGGAAATCCAATGACCTCTAAATCTGAAAATTTTCCTATGGTTTGCAATTCTTAACAGAATTCCAACAACTGATCATCTTTTCTCAAGAGGGCTAGGTATTGATAATGAGTGTGCCTTTTTCTAGTCTAAAGTTGAAAATGTGTCTCATTGATTAATATAGTGCCCAATTTGTTACTGTGCTTAGTGTCTCTTGTCTCTTCCTATAGCTTTTAAGAGTAGCCATGGTCATGCTAGTAGACCTGGCTTCTTTATGAGGGTTGCAGGGGTTCGAGAGTCTTAGTGATGAAGTGCTCGGGATTTTTTTGATGATCCTCCAATGCAAATATGACCCCCTATTTATGGAGAACATACCACGATCCTAAAAGGTAGGAGATGAGGATCTTTGTTCCGTTCCAGGAAAGAGAATATATTATTCATTGGCAATTATTGGGCACGCTGCTAGGCATCGCCACGTGGTCCATGAAGACATCCTCAAGGATTAACTTTCCTTATCCATGAGATCCCTCATTACTCACGTGTGCTACAACCTTTTGTGCACTGTGACTAATCCTATGTGGAGGCGATGATGTCATGTACTGTGGTCGGTATTCATTAATGCCATGTGGCAATCCATAAAGTGCTTCTCTATGACGGATTTGTGTGTGTTTGGGCAACCACACCCAGGTCTTGCCATAAGCTTGACCCATTATCCTTCCTGACCCGCTGTCCGAGGTGGGTTCGCGGGCTTATTGTGATTCTGTTTAGTATGCTACGGGTTTATTGTAATGGTTATAATAGACCGTAGGTTAATCGCAGTGTGGGGATTGACTGTGGATTGCTTGTATACATTTATGTGGTGTTACTCTTGGTACTTGGGTACTCTTTAAAGGGTTTGAGTGAGTGTGGGGCGAAATCGACGCCTAACATGGTTCGGCGATGGTTACTGATGTGGCTTGCTGTTTAAATCAATGCCCCTCGCTAGTCCCGCCCTCCAAAGGGTATTTGGGTAATTCTACAAGATTTCATGTATTCTATGTAATGCGTCGTATGTTGCACGGGCGTCCGTTCATCTGTGCCGGTGCCGCTTGTTCCGCCATGCATGTTAGTGTCGGAAAGCCTTCATAAGACAAGGGAAAGCAAATCCTAGGAGTTCTTTTCGCCTACAATTTGTGCTTAAGGATCTCTCTGTTCAGTGCGCCCTTAGATCTCGCTTTGATTTCTATCCATGGCTCCGCATCACCATCCGAATGTTAGGGTCACCAAGGGTCAAAAGATAAGGAAATCGGAGAAAATGGTTGGATGTCCTTCTATTGATTTTTTTAGGACGGTCGATATGGCGGAAATGCTATCGGAAAAGGAAATTGCCTTAGTTGCTATGGGAGAACAGGGATTCTGGCCCCCGGTTCTAGTGGCAAGGGGCGTAGAGGGTATATTCCATCCTATTTAGGGGAACGAATTGTTATGCCTTTGTGGTCAATCTGATCAATCTGTCCTACAAGTGTTAGGAACCTAGGACCAACAACTCGAAATCCCCGAGCAGCTATACGGCATGTGCAGAGTTTGTTCTTAAGAACCTTATGTACTGTTGGATGTTGCAGGATTCTGGCTTGTTCAGGCTCATTGATTGCTATACGGGCTTGTCTGGTAGGGAAGGTGTGAAATATGTAGGTCGTCTGCTGGAATTGTGGTGTTGCCATACTCACACGTTCGTTGGGGCTTTCGAGGAATTCACGGTAACAGTCGAGGATGCAGCTGCTTTATTGGCATTACCCGTTGGTGGTGCTCTGTCCGCTCACCATCTGCAGCACATCGAGTCAGTCCCGACGGATTACAGAGAACTGTGCGATGAATTTCTCCATGCGGTGGGTTTATTCAAAGTGCAGGAAGATCAGGCCACGTCTCGTGGGAAGATGTCGTTGGATCATTGGATAGAATTTTGGTTCGAATCTCACGGCAGACGCGGTGTAATGGTGAGGGGTAGGGATAACCAATGCCATCTCGCGGCATTTATTCTGTATGTGGTGTCCCGATTACTCTTCCCGGGTCCCCCAGACTACGAGCTGCATATCTCCTTGGTGCCCCTTGCCGTCCTTGCCGCAACCGGCCATCAGCTTCCCCTGGCTTCCATGTTCGTGGGGTATCTGTATGAGCAGCTAGATGACACCGTGAAGGAGTTGGTGGACCCGAGTTGCAAGCATCGGGTCAGCTATCTCTGTGCGCCATTCCTTTTGATATACCTGTGTGAACAGTTCGAGCTTGCGATTACCCCACGCCAACTCGCACGCTTTAGGGTTCCAGTGGTGGCTCTACATGGGGACGAGTCCGAGTATACGACTTTTGAAGTCTGTAGGGGGAAGCGATGGTTGCAGGCTGCCCACCATAAGAGCTTGAGGATGACTGAGATCAGCATCCAATTGGCTTCCTTAAGCGGGTTCAAGTGGAGTCCTTATCGCCAACTAGTTCGCAACACTATGCTGTTTTGTGTTGGTGCACCTGTTCCTAGTGACGCGGTTGGTTACGTGGACGTGAGTACATTTGCGGCGGGCATAACACGGTTGGTTACGTGGCCCGGAGTTATAGCTTACCTCGATCGCAATGGTGAATTGTAGCTAGCAGTAGTATATCGCCCAGATCGGGAGATGCGTCAGTTTAGGTACGATAACCTGGGTGGGTAGTTTCTACAGGCTACCGGGGAAGATGTGTTCTAGACTCGTCAGCACGATCGTGCCTTCCCGGTTTACTCATGTTTGCTAGTTGCTGGTTTCTTCAGGGAACCAATGTGCAGGGCCCTGCAATTGTCATATCTTTGTGCATTGCTGACGGGCTTCCAAGAGGTGGTCAGGAAGGCCTGCAGGCCTTGTCATTCCCTAGCGCCTCCGGAAGATCATGCCACCAGCCAGGGTGCTATCCCTGTTTTTGTCACGATGAGTTCATCGGGAAGGGATGTAAACAAGTGCAAGAGGGGTCCGCTGGTGTTAGAAAGGGGGAATAGTAGTCGCCCACTAGTTACCAAAAGGGCGCAATCTGCAAGGGTATCCCGTCCATCACAACCTGGGAATGCGCTAAAGCCTCCTATTGTCGATCTATCTCATGTATCCACTGACAACCAGGAGGTCCAATTAGCGACATCCAAGGGGGCAGTCGCGCTGGTCAAAGAGTCAGGGGAATTACCGCTTTCGATTCCTCCTACCACGGGGGCCATCATCCAATTCTCGAGTGGGCGAATAAAGAAGATGGTTCCTCCGCACTCGACATGAAAGTGATGATCCGATAAGCCCCCTTTGACGAATATAATTTATCGTCCTGTTATGTTTGAAACAAAATTTTTGCTAATCTGCTCAATTTCGTTATTGCAGCCAATGGAGACTGTATGTGGGCGGACTGTCAGTGAAGTCTTAGTGAGCTCTTCGGAACAGTTGGCGGGGAGCCCGATCGGCTCCCACGATGGGGAAGGTTCGGTGTGTATGTGAACCTGTGCCTAGAACCCTTGTATTTGTTGTATGGCATGAGGACTAACTATGGGGTTGTCTTTAATACTAAAGCGAGTAGATTGCAGTGAGGCTCGACCCAATGAAGATGGTTGTCGGGGGCGATGAGATGGATCACAGCGTGAGTTTTTGTTGTTTTCTCGTTGACCCTCTTTTCTCTCTCTTCTTTTGGGTTTTGATATGTGTTTGTTAGACTGATTAGTTGCATTTGATTCACTACAGTGCTCATTTACCGAGCAAGTCGACAGTGATGCAACCTCCTAGGGCGGAATCCACGGGTGGTATATAGAGTGGTGGTGGCGATGAGGGTGTCTGTGATGTGGCGGCATCGGCGACGCCTCAGGTTGGGCAAACGATGGTGAGCTCGGGTTTTGCGAGCTCCTGGGAATGTTGAGGGAAGGGAGACGACGGCCGACAGTGACAATGTTTCTCCTCGACCTGAGGTTGTCGGTGATTTGGAGCATCATTCTAGGAACGAAGAGGCGAATCCAGAATTTATTCTTCCTTGGGAAGAATTATCGAATGAAGAAGAGCTGCTCCGGATACAACAGCAATTGTTGGGGGTACTACGACTAATATGGTGGCGACTTTAATGAACTATCGTGGTCCTGGATGGAAGCCTGCTGGGCTTTTGCATCAATGGGCTTCCGTCCGTATAGGTCGGATCGAAAGACGTATTGGTAGTGTTGGCATATGCGTTTTGGAAAGCCAGCTGGGATATTCCTCAGGTAGACCACCTATTCCGTTCCATGAAGGACATCCGAGACCATCGCAAGGTTGGTTTTCAAGGCCAGCGTGAAAAGGGTTATAGAGAAGCTCCAGGTATTGGCTAACAGAGTTGTCTTGATATTAAACATCGTCTAGTGTGTGTAGAGCAATGATGGGTGGTGGGGCAGGGGCATCAACACTCGTATTTGTAAAAGGAAACCGATTGACCAATATTATAGTTTCGCAATCAATGCAAAGATGGGGGGTTACTCAAGCCCGTCGCAGACGATCTACTCAGCGTTCAATCGTAACATAAATAGTTAACTCGAGTTAGAACTATAACACCACTATGTCTGGGGATGAAATGTTAATCGTCAGCGAATTTGTTGTTGTTAATGCGAGCGAAGCTCCTCTTCCTTAAAGTTCATCATGGTTGGATAAAATACCCGTGTTTACGAATTGTGCCTGCCTTGTATTACCAAAATGTTGTCTCCGCCTAGGGTCGCCACCCACGTTTATCTCTCTGCCTGGGGTTACCGGGGCCTTACTATGCTTGGGGTTGCCACGTCTTTTTCTACCCCTGGGGTTGCTAGGGCTTTCTCTATGCCTAGGGTTGCCAGGTCTTTCTTTGTACCTTGGGTTGGGTTGCAAGGGCTTTATCTGTGCTTGGGATCACCGGGGCTTTACCGTGTCTGGGGTTGCTAGGGCTTTGTCTATGCCTCGGGTGTCGGGGTTTATTCAGATGCTTGGGGTGTCCAGGGCTTTGAGTGAGTGCTTGGGGTGCCAGATTGCCTAGGGTGTTCGGGGCTTTTAGAGATGCCTGGGGTACCAGGGCTTATTGTTGAGGTGCCTAGGGTGTTCAGGGCTTTGTAGAAATGCCTGGGGTGTCGGGGCTTATCGCTGAGGTGCCTGGGGTGTTTGGGGCTTTGTAGAGATGCTTGGGGTGTCGGGGCTTATCGTTGAGGTGCCCGGGGTGTTAGATTGCCTGGGGTGTCCGGGGCTTTGTAGAGATGCTTGGGGTGTCGGGGCTTATCGTTGAGGTGCCCGGGGTGTCAGATTGCCTAGGGTGTCCGGGGCTTTGTAGAGATGCTTGGGGTGCCAGGGCTTACCATTGAAGTGCTCGGGGTGCCAAATTGCCTGGGGTGTCCGGGGCTTTGTAGAGATGCCTGGGATGCCAGGGCTTATCGCTGAGGTGCCCGGGGTGTCCAGGGCTTTGTGCCCGGGGTGCCAGATTGCCTGGGGTGTCCGGGGCTTTGCAGAGATGCTTGGGGTACCGGGGCTTATCGCTACGATGCTCGAGGTGTCTAGGGCTTTGTGCTCGGGGTGCCAGATTGCTTGGGGTGTCCAGGGCTTTGTAGAGATGCCTAGGGTGCCGGGGCTTATCACTGAGGTGCCCAGGGTGTCTAGGGCTTTGTGCCCAAGGTGTCAGATTACCTGGGGTGTTTGGGGCTTTGCAGAGGTGAGAGATATATATACATGCAGTTATATAAGCGGAACAAGCGCATATGCTCTTAGCATTTATCATCATAAGAAAAGGAATCCAAAGGCACACATCATAGATTTATTTCAAAGCAAAGAATGCACATGCGTACAAAACATCTATCATGACAAGAGACCATAAGAAAGAGAATCTGAAAGCACATGTCATAAATTTATTTCAAAGCAAAGAGTGCACATAGCACATGTCATAAATTTATTTCAAAGAAAAGAGTGCACATGTGTTCAAAAACATGGTTACTCAAAGTAAGGTTTCAACCAGTAGCCATTTATGGCTTCATCGTCGTCACCCATGTCTACGGTTTTAAGCGCATAGTAACCCGACTTGTAAGCTTCTTTTATCAAATAGGGCCCTTCCCATGTCGGTGCAAACTTTCCTACAGATCTGCACTGTATAACGTTGAAGGCTGTCTTCAACACTTTGTCCCCCTCATTGAAGCTTCTAGGTCGTAGGTGTCTGTTGAAGTTAGTTGCTAATGCTTGTTTATATTAATTTTGGTTTTCTGCCACTCTATCTCTTATTTCATCAACCACCTCTAGTTTGTTTGCCAGCAAATTATCTAGGTCCTCTAGTCTGATCTTTTTGCCCATTATCACAGCTACCCTGGCAGACATGGCTTTGATTTCGGCTGGGAGTACGGCCTCTTGCCCATAGACTAAAGAATAGGGTGTCACTTGTGTGCTTTCCCTGATCGTCGTGCGATAAGCCCACCATGTTTCTAATAGCTTCTCTACCCAATCTTTCTGTTTGTCAGCTATTGTTTTGCTTAGCATTCTTAGCAACGTCTTGTTCATAGCCTCCACCTGACCATTGCCTTGGGGGTAGTACGTCGTCGATGTCCCTAATTTCCCCCTGTATTGCCCTAGAAGGTTACAAACCTCTTGGTTTTTTATGGACAAGCCGTTATCGGTTATTATCCGCATCAGTACCCCAAACCTGTGGACAATGTTTTGTTGCAGAAAGTTCGCAATGTTAGCGGCACAAATCCGTCGCAAGGGAACGACCTCTGCCCATTTAGTGAAATAATCTGTTACGACAATAATGAAGCAATACCCCTTTGAGGGCGGGTGTATCTCTCCTATAAGGTCTACCCCCATGTCTGAAAGGGCCAGGGTGTGATAATAGGGTGCAGGGCATTGGTGGGTTTGTGGATCCTCTCTGCGTAAATTTGACACTTATGACATCGACACACGTGCCGTTGTGTGTCCTCCATCATAGTTAGCCAATAGATGCCAAGATGCAAGATGTGGTTGTATAGGGCAAGTTGGCCTTGGTGAATCGCAGGCTCAAAGTCGTGGGTTGTTTCCAAGATGTCATCAATTTCTTCGCCAGTCAAACATCATAGAGGTTTGCCCGTGTAAGACTTCCTGTACAATATCCCGTCTTAGAGGTAAAATCTCTTGATTCTGGACAACAACTTCCTCCACAACCGAATATCAATGGGAAGTGTGTGTTCTTGTAAGTAATCTATGTATATCTTCCTCCAGTCTTCATCACAAATCACTAAGCACTCTTTGTTATCTATCTGTGGAATGCACTTATCACACTCTGTTGTACTCTAGTCAAATCCCACCTCATTGTTGGCCAATAATACCCCAACCGTTGTAATTTGTGGAACAGGGGACTCATGACTACTCTACAGGTAGCCTTGTGAATCTTCTCCAACTTGGCATCGACCTCCTCCTTACCTAGACACCTTGTCCTGACACCATTGGATTCTTGATGATATAATACCCCATGCACCAATTGATACTTCACGATCAGCTTTATATCTTGAGTTCCCATGGTCTGACCCTTTTGTTTCTGTATCACCTCATATCTCCAATCATTGGATGTTATCTGCTTTCGTCTTCTACTTGCTCCCTCAAGGTAACGGATTGACTATCTGTCGACTGTTTGGATGGTGATTTCTATCAGCTCAGGACTAGCTCACATCTTCGATCCTAACGTAGCTAAGGCATTAGCAAACCTATTCTTGACCCTATTTTGGTGTTCTAAGCGTATGTCTAGGTCATGAACTAATTTTTGTATCAAGGTCCTATAAGGTAAGATGGTGAGTTCTTTTACTGTCGTACTTCCGTCGAGCTGCCTAATCACTAGCTTCGCATCACCGAACACTCTTATCCTCTTCGCACTAGCTTCAATTGCTTTTATCAGGCTGAGAACCAACTCTTTGTACTTCGCTATATTGTGTGAAAAAGGAAACTAGAGTTTAAATGAAAAGGCCAAAGTTTGCCCATCATGGGAAGTTAGGGTTACTCCGGCGCCAATAGAGGTACTTGTGCTACTTCCGTCGAAGGTTAGGATCCACTCACTACTTTCTGCCAAAGCGACCATGGGCAAGTCTTTGGGGATTTCTTCTAATATAGGGAAGTCAGAAGCAGATGGGAAAATGGCTAGTAGGTCGGTGGCGGCTTGACACTTGACAGCTTTGGGCTGTGTATACCCTATATCATAATCACTAAGCTGGATCATCCATTTCACGAGCCTGCCGGAACAAGGGTGGTCTATCCATAAAGAACTTGATCGGGTCGCTTTGTCGATGAGCTTCACCTTTTGCCCCAAAATGTAATGCCTAAATTTCTATGTGGTGAAGACCAAGGCCAAACATTGTTGTTCCATGTGGGAGTAGTTCTTCTCTACAACTTTGAGGGTTCTACAGGCGTAGTAGATGGGGGTTTCTATTTTGTTTTACTCTTCCTGTGCCAACAGGCATCCTATGGCTTCTGATCTTGTCGCGATATACATCCTGAACTCTTGCCCCTCTTTGGGGGCCTCATCGCGGGTGCTTTGGCCAGTGCTTGTTTCAATCGTTCAAAAGTGTCTTGGTTTTCTTGAGTCCTTTTGAACTCTGCGGCTTTCTTGACCAACTTCATTAGTGCTAAGGCCGCGTGTGCGAGGCCGGGGATGAATCTCCTTAGATAGGAAACCTTCCCAAGGAAAGTCTTTAGCTGGGACTGAGTTATTGGTGGCGGCAAGTCTAAGATGGCTTTAACTTTGTTCTCATCTAGGTGTATCCTGGCTTGATCTACTTGGTAACCTAAGAACTTGCCTGACTATACTCTGAATGAACACTTCAATGGGTTCAACCTCAGTTTGAACTCTCTGCACCTAGTAAATATTTTCCTCAAGACTTCGGGATGCTCCTCCTTCTTCTTGGTTTTGACAACTCTGTCATCCACGTAGCACTCTATTTCCTTATGGATCATATCATGGAAGACGCTAGTCATCACCCTCTGGTAAGTGGCCCTTACATTCTTCAACCCATAGGGCATTATTTTATAGTAGAAATTCCCTATTGGTGTCCTGAAGACTATGTGAGGGGCATCCTTGGGGTCCATAAAGATTTGATTATACCCACTGTAAGCATCCAGGAAGGAAAAAAGTTCATGCCCCGCCATTGAATCTATTAGTACCTCCATATTAGGAAGGGGGGATTCATCCTTGGGATAGGCCTTGTTCAAGTCTCTAAAGTCGACACTACATCTTAGTTGCCCATTCTTCTTCTTTACTGGAACTACGTTGGCTAGCCACTGGGGATGCGCTATGGGCTTGATGAATCCTACCTTCAGAAGCCGCTCTATTTCCTCCTTGATTTTTAGTGTTACTTCTGGTTTAAAGACTCTTTGTGGTTGTTTCACTGGCTGAAATTTTGGGTCTATGCAGAGAGAGTGGTGGACCAGTTCTAGGTCAAGTCTCGGCATCTGGTCGTATGACCAGGCAAACATGTCCTGAAACTCTTCCAGGAGTGCTACCAATCTCTCCTTAACCTTTATTGGCAATTTGGCAGATATGTACAAAGGTCTCTTGTTAGATCCATCGAGTGCTAAGCTGATTTCTTCTAACGGCTCTTCTACTGTGTTGATGAAGTCTGTCATGCATTTTGGGGATGCCCTAACTTCATCGCAGTATTCTAGTGTGTCCTCTTTTGGTTCTTTTGTACTTAGTTTAGTGGCTGGTATATCGCCTGATGGCATGATCATAACGATATCGCTTTGGGGTGTGGCAAAACGGCACTGGTTAAAACATTACTTGGATCTTTCGGTTATACGGAAAATACGAGCACGTTTCACAAGTACATGCTTTAAAGAAACATCATAGCTTTTCTTGAAAAGAATAGTAAAGACTATATTTTTTTTATACACGATGCGATCAGGTCATACCTAGACAATCATATATATATATATATATATATATATATATATATATATATATGTATATATAAAAAAAACTCATGCCTCGGGATAGCTTTCTTGGTTGTAGGGGGTTCATCGTCCTCATACTCAGCGACGATGATATAGTACTCCTTCCCATCGTCATCTGTCATCTATACGCATCTACTCCTCTTCCGCCACTCTAACGTTCCTGTGGATCCATCATTGGGAGGATGTGGCAGCTTCACCCCTTCAACCTTTGCTATCCTGGTCTCGTTGTCTTCTGCTAGCTCTATGAAATAAATTGCGTCATGAAGGTGCATCTCCGTTTTATCGAATGGGGCCCTGATAGCTGGAATCCTTATTGACCTTCCCCGATACCTTGCCTTGATGCACTGATGGTACGTCGAGGGGACAAGGGCTAGGTCGTGTATAAGCGGTCTCCCCAAGAGTGTGTGGTGGGAAGTTTTTCCTCATACTACTTGGAATTCTTGTGTTATGCTAAACAGCCCGATTGCGACCTGCAACTCTATAGATCCCTCGGTGGTCAAGGGGGTTCCGTTGAAATCCGTTACTTCTAGTGGGGACCCTTTGACATCTTCCTTTCAGATGCCCATCAGCTCCAGTGTGTGGACCGGGATAAGATTCACAGAACTTTCAGGGTCAACCATCGATCTCCGCATGTCATACCTCCTATCTTTGTCGTGATATATAGGGGCTGGTTATGGAGAGGGTCGGTTGCTAGAATGTCATCTGCCGTGAACTCCACACTACCATGATCGTGGCTATATGATTGTAGAGGGTATTGGAACACTTCTACCAACGCCCTTATGGTTGATTTTTGTGTTGCCGTGTTGGATCCCTGCTTAATGAAAAACTAACGCAATTCTTCGCTCTACTCCAATCTCTCTATCAAGGCGTCAACTTGGTATTGTTCTGTAGCCCCGACTACGTTGACACTACCTCCTCGAGCGTGTGTTGGCAAGGGATCAGTTTCCACACGAGCTGGCTCTTTTGCCACAAATTGGTCCATCTTCACCTTCTGCGTGAATATTCTCCTGAGGGTGAAACAATCCATCAACTCTTGTTGTGGCGTCTAGTGATTCTACTATATGGGGGATATTAGGCTAGGTCGGAAGTGGTCTCTCTTCGAAAGACGAAGGAGTGCCTCAACAGAAAATAGAAGCCTTTCGGTATGGGGTTAGAGGAAAATGAGAGGGTTGTAGGGGTTCGAGAGTCTAAGTGATAAAGTGCTTGGGATTTTTTTTATGATCCTCCAATGCAAATAGGACCCCCTATTTATGGAGAAGATACCACGATCCTAAAAGGTAGGAGGTGAGGATCTTCGTTCCGTTCTGGGAAAGGGAATATATTATTCGCTGGCAATTATTGGGCGCGCTACTAGGCATCGCCACGTGGTCCATGAAGACATCCTCAAGGATTAGCTTTCTTTATCCCCGAGATCCCTCATTACTCACGTATGCTACTACCTTTTGTGCGTCGTGGCTAATCCTACGTGAAGGTGATGAGTCATGTGCCAGGGTTGGCATTCGTTAATGCCATAAAATGCTTCTCTATGACAGATTCGCATGTGTTTGGGCAACCACACCCGGGTCTCGCCATGGGCTCGACCCATTGTCCTTAACTCATTGTCCGAGGTGAGTTCACGGGCTTATCGTGGTTCTATTCAGTAAGCTATTGGTTTATTGCAATGGTTCTATTCAGTAAGCTATTGGTTTAATTGCAGCGTGGGGATTGACTGTGAATTGCTTGTAAACATTTCTATGGTGTTACTCTTGGTACCTGGGTGCTCTTTAAAGGGTCCGAGTGAATTATATACCTACACTTTAATTGTAGCTTGGCCATCAAAGGCACTCAGTATCAAGGGAAGGAAATTATGGCAACTAGTTCCTAGGGCCTTGTGTTGGACTCTATGGTTGGAGAGTAATAGTAGAGTATTTAATAAAATAAGGAGAGATCCTTTTTTTGTATACTATTAATTTGATTTATTGATTTTTTGGATAGAAGGGAGGTTTCCATGATGTAACTGGGTATAGCTTGAATGACTAATTTTATTAATGTAGTTCTTCTAGCCTGTGCCAATAGCTTTGCTTTCCAATTAGCTAGCTTGGTGTTAATTTTATCAAGGATTTCTTTATGATTGCTTGTATCTATCCCTTGAAACCAGATTTCTGCTCCCAAGTATTTTTCTTGAACTTTCATGTGTGACATTTAGAGTAATTGCAGTAAAAACTTTCTTTTTCTTTTGTGAACTCCATTGTTGAATTGAGCTCTAGATTTTTTGCAGATTTATTCTCTCCCTTGACATTTCCTTAAAAATTTTCAGGATCTCTTTTATTTTTCTCACCAATTTTGGTTCAACCTTGCACATGATTAAACAATTATTTGCAAACAAAAGGTGGGTGATTGGGGTCCCACCTTTTAGGGAATTATATTAATTAATTATGAATTATATAAATCTTCACTCACATGTTTTTTGAACCATTCAGGGAATTTTGATTGGTGAATGTCCTCAATCACCTTTAAAGAAGCACGATGATGTTGCCTTTTGATTTTCTCCATATGTTGCCTATAAATGAAATGAAATGAAATTGATACTTAAGTTTATAAGCTAAATTGTCTACAACTATATTTTAAAGATATTTCACCTATCGAATGTTTAATTCAACTGCTTTGCAATTAAACAAAACATATCAATGTGCCTTCTCTAATGTGTCTTGGTCTAAAGGAATTGCACCACTATTTCCAAAGGCACGGCTTGATCATGAAAAGATATTCTAACCTTCTTTCATTTTGACAACTCCATCATCATTATTTCTCCTTAGCCGGTTAAATTGTGTCTTAATCCCATCTAAGTACATTGAGCAAAATGTTAGACATTCATTTGCAACATATCCTCAAGAAATGCTCTATTATGTACGTACCTTTTAAGTGTAACTAGGTACCTATAATTTTCAAAAAAAACTTCAAGTTAAATAATTATGGTTAATTAGTTAGATTTTTATTAAAATGAATGTTAAAACTACTTGTGTTTCTATATACATACCTTTAAAAGGGATACATCCAACGGTATTGTACCGGTCCAGCTACCTTGGCCTCATTTGCCAAATGGACAAGTAAATGCATCATTTCATTAAAGAATGAATGAGGAAAAATTGTTTCCAATTAAGACAATATCACAATAATCCTCCTTCCTAGATGCAAAATGTCCCCTCCTTCAGCCTTTTTAGAACATAGATATCTAAAGAAGTTATAGAGATTAATAAGAATTGAACTAACTTGACGAGGCAAAGTTCAACGCACAGCTAATGGAAGTAGTTGTTGCATTAGGATGTGGCAATTGTAGCTCTTTAGCCCAGAAATTTTAAGTGTTTGAAGATTAACACGTCGTGAAATATTAGACACATACCCATCTGGAACCTTAATATCTTTCAACACTGCAAAAATTCTTCTTTGCCTTCTTATTCATTGTGAAACAAGCTGCTGACAATAATACTCTTTGAGCCATAATGTCTTGTGAGTGAAGTGATGGACTAATGCCCATCTTTTGCAAATCATGAGTTCACCATGAGCTTGCAAATTATCTTGTCTTCTTTTTGATGTCTAAAAGAGCCCCTACAATACTTTCACACACATTTTTCTCAATGTGCATAACATCTAAATTATGATGCAATTCTAAGGACTCCCAATACGGCAATTAAAAAAATATGCTTCTCTTCCTCCAATTTGTCTTCCTTTTTCTTCTTTTGTGCCTCGTCATTATTAACCCAAACATTTTTGACATGCCCCAAAGCTATATAATCATGTATCTGATTTAACACTTTCATACCCAGAGCATTGGTGGAGATCTCCATTCTTCTTCACCATTAAAACGATACTTATCGGATCGAAATCGATGATCTGGGTCGAGGAATCGTTTATGTTCCATATAACAATACTTTTTTCCACTATCTAACCATTTGGAACAAGTTTCTTGATTGCATGTGGGATATGCTAATTCCCCTTTAGTGCTCCATCCTGATAAGTATGCATATGCTGAAAAACCACTAATAATCCATAATAATGCCACCCACATTTGAAAATTTTCTTTTCTTAGTGTACTGTAAGTGTCTACCCTTTTGAACCATAATTCCTTTAATTCCTTAATCAATGGTTGTAAAGTATACATCAATATTCATTTTGGGTCTAAATGGACTGAGAATAAGTAGTGACATAATTATAAATGGTTTCTTCGTACACTTCCATGGTGGCAAATTATATGGAAACAATAGCACAGGCCACGTGCTATAATTAACACTCATGTTTCCATATGGATTTAATCCATCAGTAGATAACCTAGCCGGACATTGCGATGTTCTGAAGCAAACTCAGCATGTAATTCGTCAAAATTTTTCCATGTCGGTGAATCAACAGGGTGTCATAAAAATTCATCTTCAACCCGCTTTTCTAAGTGCCACCTCATTTCAGATGTCGTATTTAAAGACATGAACAATTGTTGCAATCTTGGCTTTAAAGGAAAATGTCGAAGAACTTTAGCAGTAACTTTTTTACCCTTTCTACTTGTGTTGGATGCATTATTATCCAAGTTTTGTTCATCTCTCTTCCATCTTGAAGCACCACAATATGATCATGAATTATCATTTGCATGCTCTTTCCAAAACAACATACAACCCTTTTAGCATGCATCAATTTTGTTATACACAAAACCCAAGTCTGTAACTATTTCTTTTTTGCTTCATAAAAGTTCTTTAGAAACTTAGCATTATTAGGAAACTATCCCTTAGTAATTCAATCAACAAGTCAAAAGATTTGTTAGTCCAACCAGTCATGCACTTTATGTGGAATAATTTGAGAAGGAATAATAACTTTCATTGCTTTCTACATCCTGGATACAACTCTTGTTCTGCATCCTCCAGCAATCTATGAAATGTCTGAGCATTTATATTATCATTCCCTTTACCTTCAATTGCTACCTCAATCACCTCATCATTATCATTCCTAATTGGAAATGCATCAGATAGCATGTCATGAATGCCTTCATGTAAACTACGATCCTTTTCTACTCTTGGCTCTTGGATAGGCACATTAGGCAATAATCCTTCACTAATTCATTATAATTCTACCTTGGCATATACATCCAACACTTATCCACCAATCTAGATTTCCTCTATTGCCAACAAAGAGTACTTGAAAGATGAAAAACTATTGGAGAAATCACTAAGTAGAAGATATTCAGAGACTAAACACATCTCAATAAAAAATATTCAAGTAAATCATCATAGTGCATCACAAGGCTAGTTTGGTTATCAAAGGATCTCAATAAATAACCCATGAGCAACAAGCTCAACAAGGGAAATAAAAGAATGATCCCTAAATAAAAAACAAGACATCAGACAAGAATGGTTTTCTATGTCCTAGGTCCAAAATACCCACAGAATGTCTATTTGGAATTAAAGAAAAAAATATAACATTTTGTTCAATATGTCCATATATATCTTAGCCTTATCAAAAATGAAGAAACCATTATAGTTTATCTTTTGAGTTTCAAACACTTCAATATTAAGTTATAATTAAGAACTAATCAATGGTTGATGCAACACTCATATCACTAGAGCATGGATCGTTAGTAGGGATTAATCAATTTCATATCCATGTTTGTGCAACTTGTTCTCCATTAATTCATGCGTGGACCAAATTAAGAAAAAATAAAGAAAGGAAGACTCACATCACGTCAAGCAAGATCAAGGTGATTCTGTAACACCAATAGAACAAGCTTAGTTAATTTGTTTAATCTTTTTTGCAACTTCCTCAATTTTCTACACATAGAAGCAAAACAATAGACATGAAAATTAACCACGTCAAATAGAAAGACTCAAATAACTAACAAAATACTTTTAGTGGAAGTCAAAACTTCCGCTAAAAGTCCTAAAAAATGCCAGTTCAAGTTCTACCGGCAGTCGTCAAACTGCCACTAAAATAGGTGTCGTTAAGGGTTCTAGTGGCAGTTTTGGCGATTGTCGGTACAACTCAAAAAATTGCCGCTACAAATATGAATTTACCAGTAGTCACTGACTGCCGCTAAAGGTGTATCCTTACTGCCACTATATGTTTGGCTCAAAATATCCTCTACTATAGATAACACTAATTTACTTTTTCCCCTACTAAAATAATCTGAAATTTAATCCAAAATCCAAAT
>NW_010729188.1:390541-416475 GCF_000365185.1 Nelumbo nucifera
GACTTGGTTTCATGAAATATAAAGCTCAATCAACTCCACTATAGCTTTCTGCCTGAGTATCAAGATTGTCCATCATGATTTATCTGTTTCTCTAATAGTATCTTTGACCGAAGTACAAGAAAATGGAACAGATGTATCAAATTCAAAAAAATAAAAAAAAAATCAAAATAAAGGCATGTACTTAGAGTGGGATATGTTAATAACATATAGTTCATTTTAAAACTTAGACACTAGCCTCATGTTCTTTTCATTAAGTAAAGGTTAGTCATTGAAATGTACAAATAAAATTCTGCCTACTTTTGTATCTTTTTAGAATATGAAAGCACTTATCCATTGTTGGACTTTCCCACTCTATGGGATGCTTAAGGATCAGGATGGGAGTTCTTCTGTTCCTTGCAATGTATATAATTTATTGGTTGTTATTGTTTAGTTTCAAGGACATGTCCACTTAAAACCAATGTTAGAGGAAAATAAGGTTGTCTGTCTACAAATAACAATGTTTGGAGGATATGCTAGTGTGGTGGATCAAGTTTCTTTAGAAAAGGAATAGAGGTCTATGAAACATTTTGCAAGGAGATAGGAAAGAGGCTTTACAAGTAAACTTTCTATCCCTTAATAATTCAGCTGATTTGATTACAAGCTTCTAGATTTACAAGAACAGAATAAGGATTTCAATTCATGTCTCTAAGGGTAACAATCTTTTGGATGGATAAAGGATTGGTTTAAGTGATCCATTCATGGACTATAAAAAAGGAAAAGGCTCCTAGTTCAGTGTTACCTTCTTAGTCCAAAGATAGACATTGGATATGATTAAGTTATTTGGAGCAGGCAGATTTTTTAACTAAATAGTAGGAAAAAAAGATGGTTTCTTGTGAATGAACATTTCATGAGTGATATTAGGGAAGAGGAAAAAGTTATGATGTTACAATGGCCAATGAAAATAACGTTTTGCAACAAGATAAGTTAAACTTGGATTTCATTAGTTAGTGAGCGTTTGGAAGGAATTTGGTTTACTTTTCATGGGAAACCAAGGTTCAAAATATGGCTACACTCCAAGGTTCAAAATATGGTTTACTTTTAATCAGTTTGAATGAGAATAGGCTGCCTTTTTATGACAATAAAGATTCCATGCATCAGACAAGAGTACAAAATTGTGCAGAAACAACACCAAATAGTGTTTTCTCTGCCCATATGTTATAGGCTGGTCTCAATGCTACAGGTCCAACCTAGAGGATGTCCTAGTTGAAAGTCAACCCAGTATTTCACTTTATTTCTCCAATTTCTTGGGGGGCGGGGGATGGGTTATGGTCAATCACTGACCAGAATAAGAAAGGCTGCAAATTAACATCTTCAAGTTTGGAAGGAAAATAAATCAGACCTTACTAGTGCAAAACAGAAAATCCAACAAACAACAAGTCATAACTTCAATGCTTTTACAGTGAATGACAAGCTCTGAACATATTGAAAAGACAAAACAATTAGTATTGTTTTTCACGATGGAAGGAAATCTAAAATAATGAAAAAACAGGTAAGATACAATTTCTAAGATAACAGTCAAAAAAATTATTGAGTAATTATTCAATGTACTCATTGGAGTGCCATCCATTGTGGAACATAGGGTCTTTTCCTCATTTTTTCCCTCTCTCTCTCTCTCATTAGGGTGAATCCTTCTGTTGTAAAGTTGTTGCAGGGAACAACAAGGCATAATTTTCTTTTTCTGTAATAGTTTCCAATTTTAAWCTTTTCAAAAGAATTATCCCTTAATAAAAAATCGGTTCATGTATCCCAAAAACAATTGGAAACTTACGAACAATGAAATTGATGAGAGATAGGGCAATTRAAACAAACCTGATCCAACGAAGTTGCACACCTTTGGCACCCGAGCTAGCTCTTGCGTCTAGAGAAACACAAATGAATAAGGGTTTTGTGAGTACGAGAGAGATAAAGAGTGGGAGAGAGGGAGATAAAGAGTTATAGAATCAAAAAAAATCTTACATGAAACAATTGATGGATTGCTCCAACAGCAACACCCGAACCAATTGATGATTTGTTGGCAAAGACACAGCTTGATTGAAAAAGAATGAGGATTTTGTGAGTATAGCAAGACAACTCGATTGAGGAGGGTTTTGTGAGTATAAAAACGAAGATTGAAGAAAGTAGAGAAGAGAAAGTGTAGAGTGGTTTTGGGGGCAGGAGGGAAAGAGACCAAAAATACCGTGGGCATTCAAAAAACGATACAATACCAAAACAATGTCTTTAGCCACGGACAAAACGACTGTAGTTACAAGCTAAATTCATGTAATTATGAAATTATTAATAATTTCATCATTAATTGTTATTATTATGCATTAGTAATGAATTAATAATTTATTAATTATTAACTATTTACTTTTAATCATATTTATTTATTTTAATAATTTCTTAATTATTAATTTTTCTATTAATAGTAATTAATAAATAATAACATTTCTTAATTTTTAATTTCCATGCATTACATGAATTTCTAATCATTTTAGTAAATATTTTAGTATTTATTAATTTTTATCTTTTTATTAAAATATTTATTACTTTATTGTTTTTAAATACATTTATTATTTTATAATATTTTACAATCAATTTATATCCACTAATAACTAAATTATGTGGTTATAATTATATATATGCCAAAAATACTTGATACTGAAAAATAATACAATCTAACCCATTGTTTTCAAAACCAGACTAGACCGAACGGTTGAATTGGAAAAACTGGGAACTAGTCACCTAACCGGTTCTATTTTACCCCAGAATCATCTTTTGGCAAAAAACCGTTGATTTAGTCAATAAACCGCTAACTCGGGCAGTCGAACTGTTCAAACCGTCCATTCATTGAAGGATGCATTGAATGGAGTGATTGTTGTGGCATATGAACTTTCTTCTTATACCCTTTCTATGTCCAAGAGGTCTTCATTCACTCTTAATCTTGTATTTTTTTTTATATCCAATCAATAGTCAAAGGCTTATATGTATATATATATATATATATACATATAGAAGTACTTTTTATCCACCATTTATGCTTGACTTTATGTCACATTAGTTTCACCTACATGCTTTAGAGTTTCTTTTCTTTTTGTTTTTTCTTGTTAAAGATATATGGGTGAAGGGAAGGTTTTGTGGAGATTGAGTTTGTAAGCTAGGAAATCCATATTCTAACAATATTGTCTTCTTTTAAGGGCTAAACCTTTTATATCTAGTCTTGGTACTTATGCAGACAAGAAGGCTTTATTTGTACTTTGTGTGGACATGATTGTTTCAATAACAACTTAACTATATTTTTGTCCTTTAATTATGGTAGTGGTCTATTGAAGCCCTTATTGATTACATAAAAAAGCTATATGCCCCATATTGTAATCACACATTTTTTTAGGCAGTATGAACCACCATCTTGACAGTGTAAAGCATTAAACTTTTCCAATATTTAACTAGACGAATGACTTAAGTCTAGTAGGTTTTTTGAAATTATACCAGAGATATGTACCCCATGGGTTTTAATTCTTTGTTCCTTTCAGTTTTTCTTTTTCTATGCTAACCTTGTATTCTATGTCCTGAGTTCTTGAAATAGTAATTTTTGTTAAAAACCAAGTATTTTACTTTTTTTTTTCTATTTTTCGTTTTATTGGGTCTGTGGCATATATTGATATATTTTTTATTTAATGCGACTTTTGTAGATTTCATGTGTTGGAGGTTTTGGCTCAAATTCATACATGTACAAAATTAGTGGGGCTGCAAAACATCAATGCAATTAGATCTGCTGCAGAACAAGGTACATATGCTTCATATATACATTTATGCATGTGAAACGCCTGGGTTACTGGCTCTATAGTATATAGATCTAAGCATGTGCCAGGCCCATTCAAATTTTGATAAAAACCAAGCCCGAGCCCGGCTCATGAATAGGTCTACTAAGATATATACACAATTTTCTGCACATATCATATGGAGCTGGTAAAGAATGCAAAAAATCTCCACAAAAGAGCATGCACATGGCCCAAGTGAATCTCTCACTTTTGTTGCTTTGCTCTTAAGAGAATTTGTTTTAAAGACAACAATAATCTCTCACTTTTATATTTAAATGATTAAATCACTATTGTTTCATTGGTTTCTGACTAGGACTATGTTACATTCTTTAGGTCATGCACATTGTTGCAGTGGTTGAAATAAATCCAATGCTTATATATCCAGCTTGAAACAACTACATGCTTCACTAGATTCAAAGGTTGAAAAGTATTTAGCTTATATCTCTCTGGGTATAATTTCATAATCTTAATTATAGCTCATTTCACCATTCTAAAATAACATTTCCCCCAAATCTTTCACAATCACCAAATACTGCTAATAACAAATGCACATGTTTTTTAAAGTTCCTAAGTTTAAAAGGAAAACAAATTCTGTTAAGCTATTAAATTGCACCATAACTTGTCAATTTATATAAATCTTAAGTTTATGGATCTTGATGTTATATATCAAAAAAGCACTTGAAAAATAACATGATATTAGATTGTTAGTAAGATAAATCAAAAACTACTTTGATATTATGCATCATTAATAAAAATAGGCTAAAATAATTTCCATTGGTCTTGAAATTGTGAACCTTTGGTAAAAATAAAGAACTTAATGGGAGAGGTAAGTTGAAAACTAATGGGAGAGGTGGTGACTAGCTTCAAGTGGATTTATAGACCAGCTAACAACTTGGACAATACCTTGGCCAAGTAGGGATTGAACAGGTAGCAAATGTTTTAGGGGGTTAACATGTAATGAGGGTTGAAATTGCATTGGGTTAGGTAAAAGATACTAGTTTTACTTACAACTGTTACCACTGACAGTCTATATTTAGAATAAAGATTTAATTTCTCAAGATGCCACAATTACCACTAAAAGTCTGAAACAATTTAATTTATTATAGGGGAAGATGAGGGAGGAAGTTATAGAAGCTACTGATACAACTAAGTAAGTACTTAACCTTTTCTTCCCAATAATTTGGTTGAGTTAGGATGTCTAGTTTTTATTTTGTAGTTTCACTTGAATGAAGAGTGAAGACATAATCAATTAACAAATTTGCTATATGAATCAACAAAGAATATTTGAATTTTATAGGATGCATTAACAAATAAGAGAATTATTAAAATAGAAAAAATATAAAGAACTATAGAATTGTTGGGCACATTCAGGTTGCATTCGATACCAAGGCATTTCTAATATGAAATATTTTGCTTATATATATATATATATATATATAGGCCACAAAATGAAGTAGCATTTTGATGCAAGACTAGGAAGAAACTACTCTCCCAAGGCTATTTTTAAGGTAAGAATCATTCAACATGTAATTAGATGGTTAAATATCTTTCGCTTTTGAAAAATTATATTTACTAATTTGACTAATTTTTTGCTTTTGGTTGTACCATTTTTTTCTTGTAGGTTGTCGAAGAAAAAGAATGCAAATGGTGTTGAGATAAACTAATTTTTTTTCGTTTCTTAGAGTAGGAAGTGAATTTATTTTTGTATTTTTTATTTTATGTGTTTTTGTAGATGAATTGTTCTTTTTCTTTGAATTTGTATCAATTAATATAAAACAATATTCAGAAACAATCAATATCGATCTTTTAATAGATATATCAACGAATTATTTTAAATAGTAAATTAAATATTCTTATATAGGTTTATAAAAGTTTTATATATGATAAAATAATTTTTTAAAACACACATAAATGATTTTTAGAGGTTGTCACAAGTGCCTATAAATAAGAGCAACCAATACTTTTAGTGGAAATTACAAGTACTATTATAAAGCATAACTAGGATTCTTAAAATTACTTATAGAGGCAACTAAATTTGCCTCAAATTTAATTAAAATGCCACAAAAAATATACATTTGGTGGCATTAATATATGCCTCTATAAAATACTTTTGATGACAATGATTTAGAGGCTTTAGGCATGATTATGCCTCAATGTCTTATTTTTGGAGTGCCACTTATTCTTTTTAAAGGCATTTTTTGTTGTGTGATTTTTCTAATAGTGATATTTACATTTACTAGTTACATATAAATAGAATAGACAAATAGATACCCATACATACATAATTTCCTTGTATCATGCATAGTTATATATATATATATATATGCAATAATACATATGTAAATAAATACTTGCTTAAATGCATATTTATTCAATAATTATCCATGAAGTTAAGTTAGATTTGGATTGATTAAGGGATCAAACCCTAACCCAATCCAAAGTTAAAACACTTTCATACTTTTTAGTCTTAACTCTAACTCGAACTTCAATCCAATGCAACCCAACCCAACCCAACCCGATTTTGAAGCCTAACATCAACCAGATAGACAATGAAAATCGAGGATCCCGACCGAGATGATCGAGATGAGAGAGGCAAGCCATCCTTGGTGAAACTCACATGTGAAACCAATATTTGACGACTGTTGTAACCCCATATCCGGGGATATCGATCTCTATCAACCGATGGAAAATGTTAGCTTTGTTCTCTGTACTCGTTCTCATTTTTTAATTTGCAAAGTTAAAATTTGATTTTAAAGAATAGAAGTGTAGAATCAGAATCAAAATGGTCCATTTGAATTCCAACTGTTTGGTTTAGTAGAACCGGAATCCCATTTCTTTTCCCTCTCCTCTGAATAAGAATCGATTCCAGCTAATTCTGATTCAATTTTGATTTCCGTTTAAACCAATGAAGGGAATAAATCATTCTGATTCCGAGAACCAAACGGACCCTTACACAAATAGGGATTTCCAGTCTCCACCGCGATACTCTCTCTCTTCCTCACCGAGAACCAATTTTGATGTCCTTCTTCCTTAGTTCCTCCTCTCTCTCTCTCTCTCTCTCTCTCCAGTCTCCACCCCATAACACAAATCAGGGATTCCGCTCTTTTTCCAGTTCTTTTGAATTTACTTTAACTACTTTACTCTATAATTTACGTTGCAGATAAGAATTAACAACGTAAATGGAACCTTCGAAGACGTTTCACTAGCTCTGGCTTATCAGACCTGATTCGGTAGGAAATCTGGCTATGGTTTGTTCTCTTTCAATGCTTGCTTATCCAAATGGCGCGCTCATATCATAGTTGATTTCTTTTCTGCTTTCATGTTGTGCTTTAGGGGAGGTGAAGGTTTACGGGACGTATGACTATCACCGCCAGAAAGACAGTTTTGAAGGGAGCACCGAGTGAACTAATGCTGCTTAGCGGTCATTGTTCCAACAATTTAGCTCTTCAACTTTTGCTTCAAAACTTTGTTCTGTGAGGATGTAAACTTTCTAGCTTGTTGGCGCAACGTAAATCCGCCATGAAAGAACACAGTAGATGTCATCCCTTTCCTTTTGTGGCTGCTATTAATGCAACCCATTTATGAGCTCATGGATCCCGCTTGCATTCTCTCTGTTGGGTCCTTCTCAAACTCAATGGTTTGTCTCTTCCCGAGAAAATTTCCGGTGGAAACCACAATAGGATCATTCCAGAAGCTTCGGAAGGTACTGTCGATCTCTTAATTTTCCATTTTAGTTTTGGTTTAGACTCTATGTTTTAGTTAGTAATTTTTCTCGCTTTTTCTTCTTTGTTCGCCTGTGCAAAGTGCAGTTATTTGTAGCTATTGGTTGTAGATTGAATTCGTCTGCTTTTGGTAATAGTGTGCTTTGTGGTGCCTTTCATGAATCTTCCGATGAGGAATTGGGGGGAAATGTATTGGAAACGCTAAGCAAGAAAGAGAATTTAGACTTTCTCCATTTAAGTGGAGAATCTAGTATTCATGCAGATTTCAACACCTACCATTGGCTTTTGGAGGGATGTTTACGTTCTGGGTCGTTGATCAATGCTAAATGTCTCCATGGGAAGATTTTGAAATTGGGTTTTGATTGTGATCCTGTTTTGTGCAGCCAGCTTATTAGCATTTACTCAGGTTGTGGCCACTTAGATGATGCCAATGGCATGCTTGATAATCTGTCTCAACAAAGTTTATCTTCTTGGAATATTATAATGTCTGGCCTCGTTACAAAGAAATCATATAGTCATGTCTTGGGTTTGTTTTCACAAATGATAGCAAAGAATGTGAAGCCTGACCATTTTACTTTTAGCAGTGTTCTTGAGGCATGTTTTGGTGGCAATGTTGGTTTCCATTATGTTGAACAGATTCATGCAATGATTATTCGTTATGGTTTTGCTACTGATCAAGTTGTTTGTAATCCCTTGATCAACTTGTATTCAAAGAATGGGTACATAGATTCAGCTTGTTTGATTTTTGAAGAATTATGTTCGCGGGATAGCAAATCTTGGGTGGCCATGATTTCTGGTTTCTCTCAAAATTGCCATGAAGAAGAAGCACTTCTTCTCTTTAACCAAATGCAACAGTCAGGAATCACTCTAACCCCATATGTGTTCTCAAGTGTCCTAAGTGCCTGTACCAAAGTAGAGGCCTTTGAGCAGGGAGAGCAGCTGCATGCTCAAGTCTTGAAGAGGGGATTTTCTTCTGAAATTTGTGTTTGCAATGCACTTCTCACTCTTTATATTTACCATGGAGACTTGGTGTCTACTGAAAGGCTTTTTAATGAAATGGACTGTAGAGATAAAGTCACTTATAACTCAGTTATCTCAGGGTTTGTTAAGTGTGGAAACAGTGATAGAGCTATTCAACTATTTGAGAACATGCAGGTTGCTGAATTTAAACTAGACATTGTTACCATTGCAAGCTTATTGAGTGCTTGCTCTTCTGTTGGGGCTCTCCACAAAGGGAAACAACTCCACTCCTATGCAATAAAGTTAGGAGTTTCTACTGATATTAGGATTGAGGGTTCTTTGCTTGACTTCTATGTTAAATGCTTTGACATAGAAACTGCCCATGAATTCTTCCTTGCAACAAAGAGAGAAAATGTGGTTCTATGGAATGTGATGCTTGTAGCTTATGGGCAGTTGGGAAATCTAAGAGAGTCCTTAGACATATTCTCCCAAATGCAAATTAGAGGAATCAGGCCTAATGAGTATACATACCCGAGTATCCTGAGAACTTGTACTTCCTTGGGAACTATCGGTCTTGGAATGCAGATTCATACCCTAATCATAAAGACTGGCTTTGAGCTTAATGCATACGTTTGTAGTGTTCTTATAGATATGTATGCCAAAAATGGAGTTCTAGAGTTAGCTCGACAAATTCTTGAAAATCTCACAGAAGAGGATGTGGTCTCATGGACGGCCATGATTGCTGGCTATGCACAAAATGATTTGTGTATTGAGGCACTTACACTTTTTGAAGAGATGCAAATTCGAGGGATTCGATCTGACAACATAGGATTATCCAGTGCTCTCAGTGCATGTGCTGGAGTTCAAGCACTAAATCTAGGGCAGCAAATTCATGCTCAATCATGCGTTTCTGGTTATTCAATGGATCTTTCAATTGGTAACTCACTTATTAATCTTTATGCTAGATGTGGTAGAATACAAGATGCATATTCTGTGTTTGACATGATTGATGCAAAAGACCAGATTTCATGGAACGGGTTGATATCAGGATTTGCACAAAGTGGGCACTCTGAGGAATCTTTGCAGGTGTTTTTTCAGATGAATCGAGTAGGTGTAGGAGCAAATTTATTCACGTTTGGTTCTGTAGTTAGTGCTTGTGCAAACATAGCTGATCTCAAGCAAGGAAAGCAGATTCATGCACAGATTATAAAAACTGGATATGATTCAGATACCGAGTCTGGTAATGTTTTAATCACATTATATGCCAAATGTGGAAACATTTATGATGCTTGGAAGAAGTTCCGTGAGATGCCTGACAGAAACGAGATTTCATGGAATGCCATGATCACAGGATATTCTCAACATGGATGTGGTATTGAAGCATTGAATCTCTTTAAGGAGATGAAGCAGCAAGGTTTGGTACCTAATTACATTACATTTGTGGGTGTCCTATCAGCTTGTAGTCATGTGGGTTTGGTAAGCAAGGGGCTCAGCTACTTCAACTCCATGACTACGGAGCATGATATAATTCCAAGAGCAGAACACTATGCCTGTGTTGTAGATATTCTTGGACGTGCTGGCTTGTTGGACCGTGCAAGAGAATTCATAGAGGAGATGCCAATTGTCCCAGATGCAATGGTTTGGAGGACACTTCTTAGTGCCTGCATGGTGCATAAGAATATTAAAATTGGGGAGCTTGCAGCACAACAACTTCTAGAATTGGAACCAGAAGACTCAGCAACTTATGTCCTCCTGTCAAACATATATGCAGTGGCTAGGAAGTGGGATTGTCGAGATCGGATGAGGCAAATGATGAAAGAAAGAGGGGTAAAGAAGGAACCTGGTCGTAGTTGGATTGAGGCCAACAACTCAATTCATGCATTTTTTGTTGGTGATCGCTTGCACCCACTAGCATATAAGATCTACGAGTATTTGGAGGATTTAAACAAACGGGTAGCTGAAATTGGCTATGTGCAAGATCGCTATAGCCTTTTACATGATATTGAGCTAGAGGACAAGGATTCAACGGCATATGTTCATAGTGAAAAGCTTGCTGTCACTTTTGGGCTCATTAGTTTGTCCCCTGTTATACCTATACGTGTAATTAAGAACCTCCGTGTTTGTAATGATTGTCATAATTGGATGAAGTTTGTCTCAAAAGTTTGTAATCGGGCTGTTGTGGTACGAGATGCATACCGCTTTCACCATTTTGAAGGTGGTCTATGCTCATGTAGAGATTACTGGTAAATTGAACTGCCAGACTATTGAGCATATACTGTAACAATAGATTATCATTCTTTTCTTTGTACTTTATTCATTAAATTCGTAGAAAAAAGTTGTTCCAATATCTGCTATTTTGCTAGTTGAAAGCTTGAATTAAAATTTAGAAATAGTTAACCGGACTAAAAGATTTAAAAAAATGTAGAACAGAAGTTGCAACTAATAGAGAAGCAAGCAGTTGAAGTTGAATTTCTTTTCATTTATTTGAAGCTATCAGCTACATGGTTTATATAGCTAATAAAATGTTGCAACCAAAATAAAAAAAAAAAACAGTTTAAGAATAACATGTGACCCCCTTGAATGTAGCTCCGAACTGTCTCCTGTTGAGGAGTCTCTGGTTGTCCTATGGAGAGAGATGCAGAGAAGTAAAAGAATAAGACCTTTCAAGCTGGAGTGAGAAGACTTACCAAAGTCTCAAATGTACAAGGACTTGGAAGTCAGGATGTCAAGTGTCGAACTCTTAGGAGACTAAAAATAACAAGGAATTACGTTGGCATATTGCATCCACTCTTCATCTGTTAAATGAGCTCTAGAGCTTCCTGAAAACATCCAGCAGAGATCAACATCCATTTTCTCAATCAAATCGATGAACACATTGAAATATCCATCTTCACCACAGCAAGTTCATATGATACCATACTGTATCTTTAAGATGCCTCTTAACAAAGAAAAACATCATTGATACGCCCGTTTAATATTTAATTAAGAATCATTGGCACTGGCTCCAGTGGCCCCATGTTTCATAAAATCAACAGGCAATTGCTTACAAAAACATTAGCCATATCTTACTTTACTGATTGACAGCTTAACCTTTCTCCATGATCTAAAATTACATTAGCCACCATAAGCTCCAATGAAGTTACTTAAAACAAAGTACCTGCTTCGACATTGGGCCCATTAAATTCTTAGCTAGAAAGTTATGTGTTTCTTTCTAAACATATCTTCTAATTTGATTCACTATATTTTGAAGGCATTATTTTTTTTTTCAAAAATCTTCTCAAAAGCTAGAAAAACTGAATGTTTGGTAAGAGTACTTGTGGGCCGCCCTTCTTATACAAACATGTGAAATGTCATGTGTGGGACCTAGTAACATTCAAACATGTAAATTGTACTTTTGGGTCCACCCACATATTTTTCCCTATACGAGATATTAATGTAGTCCCCATCTATACATTGACATATGCGGTTATATCACCTATGGGCGCCACTCACGCATTCACCTATACAAAAAATCAATGTGGACCCCACATGATTCTAAACAATAGGGGACAAGAACCTACATTGACACATAGGTCATCTTTGATGTCCAGACACTAGGTTAGTAGAAATCTACTAAAATAAAAAATATGAACAGAAAAGGGTTTCTTGAAGAGAGAAAGAAGAGAGAAGGAGAAGAAGATGAGAGATCTTTGAAAAGAAAAGAGAGCAGTAATCTGGCCGCCCCCTTCACTTATTATTTATGTTAAAAATAATAGAGCAATACAAAGACAACTATACCCTTATAGGGCGGCATAACATGAAAACAACATATATAAGACTCAAAAACATAATAAAATTTGGACTCACATAACTACTATGGTCTCCACCTCCTATCTAACAACTAACATAAAACATCTACTCAGAAAAACAACATAAAACTGATTAATCTTCAACACTACCCCTCAAGTTGGGAGTAAATGTCACACATTCCCAATTTGTGTGGATCATGCTCTAGCTTGTTCTTTGCCACCCCTTTAGTGAGAACATCAGCCAGTTACAACTCTGAAGAGACATATTGCAAACAAACTTCTCCGGCTGTTACCCTTTCTCTTATGAAGTGTCTATCAACTTCATTGTGTTGTCCTGTCATACTGAATTGGATTGTGGGCAATATTGATTGCAACCTGATTGTCACAGTACAACTTCATAGGCTCCTCTGCTTTCACCCTAATCTCACTCAAAAGAGATCTAACCCAAAGAAGTTCTGAGACACCATGAGCCATGGATCTATACTCAGCCTCTGCGCTTCACCTTGCCACAACCGCTTGCTTCTTACTCTTCCAAGAGATCAAGTTTCCACCGACAAAGGTATACACTCTTGATGTAGACCTCCTGTCATCTAAGCATTCTACCTATTCTGCATCTATATAGGATTCTAGCTTCAGATTCTCATGATTTGAGAAAAGAATGCCTCTGCCAGGGTGTTTTTTCAGATATGCAAGTATCTGAAAAAAGAATGCCTTAACTGAAGATGACACAACTTAAGATGAGGTAGGATCAGCAAGTAGTTCTTCACCAAGAACCTTTGATTCTTCAGTAAGAATCAAATGGGGTAGTACGCACAACTTCAGAATTGTTAATTCTAGCAAGAAACAATATCAAGATCAAATCTTGATCAGTTCCAAGAATTGGAGATCGAATAGGGTAGGGCAGCAAGAGCAAGGAGAAATAAGAAATGAAGGCAAAAATAGTCAAACTGAGTTGTCTTCCGAATTGTTTGTGTCTTTTCTAGATCCACCCTGCTCTTTATTTATAGCCTTAAAGAGATGACCTCCTAATCTGATTAGGAGTCTCTTGATCCAAATCTTTATTTGGATCTGAACTCTTTAAGTGATAAGGATAATCCCTTATCTTATCTACGGATAAAGATCAACTATTCCTAATCAAATTAGGAGTTCCTTGATCCAAATCTCTATTTGGATCTAGACTCTTTAAGTGGATAAGAGTTAACCTCTTATCCTTATTTGTTGATCCATACCCAGATTCACCCTTATTTAATTAACCCAATTAACCCAGATTGAAATGGGCTTTAGGCTCATTAAGCTTTCAGGTTTACTTCCTTTTAATGCTAGCTAGTTTGGCTCTCTTTGTATGGTGTGGGACCCTATCATTGATCTACACATCAACTACATGGGTTCAGCCTAGCCTCTATTATAAGGCTTGGCCGAATTCACTGTTAAATACAATTAACCATTGAGTCCATCATCACGAGCTCTTAATGGGCCCAACATTTACACTAATCGGTCATTGGGTCCAGCCATTTTATGAAGGCCCAAGGACCGTGGGCAGATGCAAGATTACCCCATCAGTTATAACCCTCAATGGTCTTACACTTAACCCCTTAGCCCTTAATGATCAAACAATGCCCGACAAGAGAGGACCTCTCCCTCGGCTGCAAGGTACAATGCTGCACTCTCTACTTACATGGATCTCAGGAATTAAAACCTTTTGCAAACAATTTGAAACCATAATATATAAGTATATCTCTATATAAATATATTTTGCAATACCAAATTTCAAACACATTTGAAATCCACTACCGGTAGTTTAGGTTTCCATCAGAGAGAGTGCATTTCCCCGATCATTCACTTTATCCGACAAAGGGGCTGATCCTGTCACTATGATCACCCACTCAATGAATTCTCGGACTATCCCAACATACCCAGGTTTTGACCCCCTCTAAGGATCTCATTGATTAGCACATCAAAGACAGCCTAATCTATCACCTAGTGTAGTATCATAATCGACTCTAGGGGTCAGGTGTAACATACCAGTTTTGCCCATCTATTTCCAAGGTCCAGGGCAATACTGGAATTTGGTCCGGTTCAAGGTTTCAAGAAAACCGACACTTCATGTACCTCAAGTCTCACCCTAGCAGCTGAGACAGGCCACCCCAACCAACTTGGCGGCACATCAGTGTCATCCTTGGCAGGATAAATCTCCCCAGATTTATCCAACGACTATAAAGATTCTAAACTAATACAGATCTCATATGTGTCCAGTTTAAGTGTATTACACAGAAACAAACCATAATAACATGAATCAATATATACTTTATTCATTTACAATAAATGTCATAATGTACATTATGCTGATTGGAGCTAAGGGCATACACTATCTAACAACTCCCACTTGCACTTAGCTCCAATCGGGTACAAGCCGAAGTCCCAAGCTTTTCATGTGTTTCTTTAACACTTTCTGTGTTTGTAATCAAATTTCTCAAGTTCTCTAGTTTCTTAAACACTTTATGTGTTTCTTAACATAGAGACAATTCTCAAGTTCTCCATATGTGAGGAATTTGTTATTTCTTTTGATAGTAGTCACATTACTAAAAAGAACAAAATAACCATCCACACACAGTTTTGAAACATAAATCAAATTTATTCTCAAATTGGGTACATAAAGACAATCTTTTAATGTAATAATTCATTCTCTGAAATACAATTCTATAGTTCCTATGATTGTAGCTACAATACTTGCAGAAGTCCCTAAGTAAAAAATCACTTCTCCGCCACTTAGTCTTTTACCTGTTCTAAATCCCTGCAATGTATTACATGCATGAGTAGAAGCCCCAGAGTCAATACACCAGGAAGCAGATGTGACCAACATATTGGTCTTTATGACAAAGGATTCGAAATTACCTTGTTTCTTGGTCATCAGGTACTGAGGACAATTCCTCTTCCAATGGCCGGTCTACTTGTAGAAGTGACAATGATTTGATGCCTTGTCTTTCTTCTGCTTTTTAGGCTTGCTAGTTTTCTTCTGAGGTTTCTTCTTTGCCTTCCTCTTCTTTTGCCCGATTTTCCACCTTTAACAAGCATGGCTAAGGGCTCATCCTTCTTTATTAGTTCTTTGGCCCTCTACAACATATTGCTAAGTTCCTGAAGGCTAACATTTAGCTTGTTCATATTATAGTTCATTATGAACTAATTGAAGGAAGGAGGCAAAGAGTTCAGGATGGTATCAACTTTGGTGACATGATCTAGCCAAGATCCAAGAGCCTCCAGTTCATTAATGTATCCCATCATCTTAAGACAATGGTCATGAACTAGTTGGTTCTTGGACATTTATGCGGTCATAAACTGCTTTAGGACCTTTTGACGAGTGGAACGATTCTGCTCTTCATACATGGTCCTTAGACTATCCAATATATCTTTGGACACTTCAATCTGATCGAACTGTCATTGGAGGCTATGATATAGCACCGGGCAAGAGAGTTTTTCTTTTCCCATTTTTGATATTCCCTCCTGTGGGCCTCAGAAGCCCTATCACCCGGACGATTCAGAGCAGGGTTCTTAGCAGCTTTGTCCAATTTCTCGGACGTCAGAACCAGCATAAGGCTACGAAACCAGTCAGCATAGTTTGGGCCCTTAAACTTATTATCGTCTAACAGTTTGGTGAATTGTCCGTTTGCCATTTCTGATAAAAGGCAAAGCAAATATTAGTCAACAACCTTATTTGATTCATGTTATCTACATAGATATGGCTTTTAATCTATGTTCCATTTCCATTTGTTCATCTTTGAGATTTCCCTCCTATCTCAGAGACGGAGACTGAGAACTATGTCTCTGGAAATGTGGGAAACTACATACAGTGCATGGAGCCAACTGTTTCAGCTACATAACCCCACCACCTTCTGTGAAGGATCACATCCACTCATCTTATAAACTTTCCCTTTGGCCTCTGTTAGACAAGGTTCATTGCCATTTTATGTTAAACCTTTCTATCTAGTAAGTGCTTACCCATCATATTCGTGAATGCCAAGGTACCGTAAGAGGGTCTTCTATTTTAGGATAGGTCTCTCCCACATCGGTCTATGACACCCCTATCATCTTATGAAACAATCCAATTGATCCAGTAGCAAATGGATAGCCTAATTTTATGGTGCTTTTTCTCATTACTGAAGGACTCATCTTCATGTTAATGATGGGAGACCTTTAGAGAGTTCATCATATGAATCTCCCTATCACATGCACTTATATTTCATTGGAGGGAACAAAATATTGTGCCCTAGTTTTATTTAGGTCAAACCAAAGTGGCCCCCACTGACTTTCTCAAAGCCATATTTAAATGGGCCCTAAACGGCTAGGGTTCCGCACGGTTCTTCTTGGGGAGGAAGCTGATGTGGGGTCCATCAAGTAGGGAGATCATCCAATGATCTTATGGACACCATGGCAATGATGTGCATTTAGCCATGGTGTGCGAAAGAGTCATTATCGAATTAACATGGGCCAAGTGCTTATGGCCCATGTACGTAGCACATCACACATCCATACATCACATGCATGAAACAAATTGATCCAATCAATTAAAATATCGGCAAAACCCTAAATTAATTAGATTAAATCTGTATCAGCCCAATGGAGTTCGTAACATTATCATATGATATTATCTATGTATATGGGTTGTACTACAAAAAACAGTTCGACCCATATAACTAAAACAGGGCTAATGCAGTTTTAACATATTAAAACTAGGTTTTTACAAAGGAGGGCTGAATTAAAACTTGAAGTGGGCCATCAACTCTTTGGCCGAAATCGAATTTGGGTCAGAAATACCAACTCCAATGAACCAAAAATTCAATCCAACCAGTTTGTACCAAATCTGGTGTAAATCGGCCCAAGTTTTGGTGTTCAAGATTTAATTCAAGAATAATGATCTGAAAAATAAATTAAATCTACATAATCAAATTATGAAGAAAACGAAATCAGAGGGCTGCACTGTGATTTTCTTGGATATCCTGTAAACTTGCAAAGAATAATTAATCGCAGATTGGAGAATTGATATCTGCAAAATCGTAGATCGTAGAACTTTTTTCTACGAAATCTTCTTCTCCTCTATTGCGCACTCCAACAATCTCCATATGGAAATAAAATATTGAATTCCTATATAATTTGTCTAAAAATAAACAAAAATATTTACAGACCAGATTGAATAGAAAAGAAATAGCAAGGTGCGCCAATCTTGGCACCAAAAAGATTCGATCTCCATCACATGTGCAGCCCAAATATTCAAGAAACATTCATAGAACAGTTCTATAAATATAACAGAATAATAAAGATTTATTTTTCAGATCATTCGCCCATAATCTGGGAACCAATTCCCAAAAAAAAAAACGCTAATTGCATAAATCGGGTAGAACGCCTTATGCCCATTTGCGCAAATTCAGATATGATCTAATTTGGTTCAAGACTTGAACCTAGCTCTGATACCACTGAAGGGATGGGAGATCCATCATATGGAAGGCTGAACCCTGCAGGAAGGTTGGGCGAAATTTCAAAAATTTCTTTACCTCCATCCGGGAATTCTATTCCCAATTTAGAACACTACATTTTCAAGGTTCGTTCTTATAACCAAACCGGACCAAATCTGAAACCAAGATTAGGGAGGGATATACCTGATACGGAATTCACGCAAAAAGCTCCTTCCAACGCAGGTGTTCACGCCCAAAGAGTGTACCAAATCCTCCATCCACTGAACATGACAGCTTAGGATGAGGCAGGATCAGTAGGTAGTTCTTCACCAAGAACCTTTGATTCTTTAGTAAGAATCGAATGGGGTAGTGAGCACAGCTTCAGAATTGCTTCTTCTAGCAAGAAACAATATCAAGATCAAATCTTGATCAATTCCAAGAATTGAAGATCGAATAGGGTAGGACGGCAAGAGCAAGGAGAAAAAGAACTGAAGGCAGAAATAGTCAAATTGAGTTGTCTTCTGAATTGTTTGTGTCTTTTCCAGATCCACCCTGCTCTCTATTTATAGCCTTAAAGAGATGACCTCCTAATCTGATTAGGAGTCTCTTGATCCAAATCTTTATTTGGATCTGAATTCTTTAAGTGATAAGGATAATCCCTTATCTCTGTAAATAAAGACCAACTATTCTTTAATCAAATTAGGAGTTCCTTGATCCAAATATCTAGACTCTTTAAGTGGATAAGAGTTAACCTCTTATCCTTATCTGTTGATACCTAGATTCGCCCCTATTTAATTAATCCAATTAACCCAATTCGAAATGGGCTTTAGGCCCATTAAGCTTTCAGGCTCACTTCCTTTTAATGTTGGCTAGCTTGACTCTCTTTGTATGGCGTGGGACCCTATCATTGATCTACACATCAGCTACATGGGTTCAGCCTAGCCTTTGTTATAAGGCTTAGCCGAATTCACTGTTAAATATAGTGAACCCTTGAGTCCATCACCATGAGCTCTTAATGGGCCCAACATTTACACTAAATGGTCTTTGGGTCCAGCCATCTTATGAAGGCCCAAGGACCATGGGCAGATGCAAGATTAGCCCATCAGTTATAACCCTCAATGGTCTTACACTTAACCCCTCAGCACTTAATGATCAAACACTGCCCGACAAGAGAGGACCTCTTCCTCGGCTGCAAGGTACAGTGCTACACTCTCTACTTACATGGATCCTAGGAATTAAAACCTTTTGCAAACAATTTGAAACCATAATATATAAGTATATCTCTATATAAATATATTTTGCAAAACAAAATTTCAAAACATTTGAAATCTACTACGACAGTTTAGGTTTCCATCAGAGAGAGTGCATTTCCCCGATCGTTCATTTTGTCCGACAAAGGGGCTGATCCTATCACTATGATCACCCACTCATATGAATTCTTGGACTGTCCCAACATACCCAGGTTTTGACCCCTCTAAGGATCTCACTGATTAGCACATCAAAGACTGCCCAATCCGACACATAGTGCAGTATCATAATTGAGTATAGGGGTTAGGTGTAACATACCAGTTTTGCCCATCTGTCTCCAAGGTCCAAGGTAATATTGGAATTTGGTCCGGTTCAGGGTTTCAATAAAATCGACACATGTACCTCAGGTCTCACCCTGGTAGTTGAGATTAGCCACCCTAACCAACTTGGCAGCACATCAGTGTCATCCTTGGCAGGATAAATCTCCCCAGATCTATCCAACGGATGTGAAGATTCTAAACTAAAATGAGTCTCATATGTGTCCAATTTAAGGGTATTACACAGAAACATACCACAATAACATAAATCAAATATGTACTTTATTCATTTACAATAAATGTCATAATGTACATCATTGGAGCTGCAATTCTTATAGCCGTCCTATAAGAATTGCATCTCCCCACAATAACATGAATCAAATGCACATCAAATATGTACTTTATGCACAACTGCTCTGATGAATTACACCATGTTCTAAGAAATATGTGGTCAGGTCCTTCTCAAAGTACTCTCTAGCATTATCTGATCTAAAGGTTTTCTTAGTTTTTACTTCAAATTGTGTGAGAACCATTTAGTGGATCGTACCAAGTTAGGAACCTCATCTCGTGATCTCATCAAATATATCCAAGAATACTGTGTATAATCATCCACAAACAAGAGAAAGTAACGGTATCCTCCCATGGAAGGGATATGATATGGCCCCCATACATCAGTGTGAATAATATTAAAAGCAAAAATACTTCTTTTATTACTTGGTTTAAAATAATGTCTACAATGCTTTCCTAACTGACAACTTTCACGCTCCAAGGTAGATAATTGAACAAACTCAAACAACTTTGGGAAAATAAATTTTGAAGAACTAAAAGAAAGATGCCCCAAGCGATTGTGCCAAAGCATAATCTGGTTCACTGACTCTGACCCACTACTACTATTGCTGCTAACACGATGGCTCTGATGTCTTGGAATCTCATCCAGAAGGTAGACTCCATTCACCTCACGACCACTCCCAATCATCTTCTTTGACTCCAGATCCTGTAAAACACAATTACCAGGAAGAAAGGTCATGGAACAATTCAAATCTTTTGTCAAAGAACTAAAAGAAAGTAAGTTGGTATGAAGTCTAGGGACATGTAAAACAGAAGATAAAGTTATATCATTGGTCACTCTAACTGTCCCCTTCCCAGTAATGGGAATATGTGAACCATCTACTGTAAAGACTCTGTCTCTACCAGAGCACAATTGATAGGAACTGAAAAGGGTAGGGACATTAGTCATGTGCTTAGATGCTCATCAGTTTATAATCTAGGAAGATACCTCCTTACCTAAAGTGGATGCAAGATTTGCAGTTTCATATGAACTACATGTATGTGCAAAAGAAGTGGTGTAGATGGCTCCTACAATCTGTTGTCCATCTAGAAGGCCAGAGCTAGGTGAATCTTTTTTACTCATAAGCTGTCCAAACCTCTCCAATTTTGTTCTCACTGTTGCTATTGCAATGGATTCCCAATCAGTTTGGGAAAGAGGGGCTGAAGAGTCTCCTATAGTGACCACATTTGCATTTCTCTTCTTGTTCCTTATTCGAACAGGCATAAGATTTGAATGAAGCTTCCAACAAGTGTCCCTGGTATGCTTAGGCTTCTTACAATAATTACACACCAAGTCCTTATCTTTCCTTTTAGTCTCACTACTACCCCTGTCTCCATTCGGCTTAGGTTTGGTTGTACTAACCATAGCCGACTAGTCAACCCCAGACTGTCTTAGCATGACATTCCTCCTACTCTCCTCTCCAGAGACAAAGGCATAGGCTTGAGAGAGTGTCACACTCTCCCTAGAAAGAATATGCTTCCTAGCATTTTCAAATTTAGGGTTCAACCCTGCCAAGAACTCAAAAACCCTATTTCTCTCTACTAGTCTTTGATAGGTTGCAACATTATTTACACTTTTCCATACCACAGTTTCTAAGTGATCTATTTCCTGCCAAAGGGTTTTTAGCATGGAAAAATGCACAACAAGGGGTTATTCTCCCTATTTCATACTTATCACCTGATTCCTTAACTGATAGGCTCTGACCTCATTTTGCTTCTGAGAATAGGTTTCAGTCACTCCATCCCAAATCTCCTTAGCAGTATTAGCCCATAGGAAATTTTTTGTAATATGATGTAACATAGAATTACACAGCCAGGACATTACCATGTAATTCTCCTGCACCCATTGGGAAGAATCTGTATCAAGTTTCTTCTCCTCCCCAATGATGTATCCTAATTTTCCATGGGCACTAATAGCCATCTTGGCTGATTGTGCCCAATCTAAATAATTTGTATATTAGTGCCCAATCTAAATAATTTGTACCATCAAGTTTTACTATATTAATGATTCTAGACCCAAAAATATCACTACTACCTCAAACACTCAGTCCTACGGTACAGATGGTCTTCACCTCGGTACTCCAACTCTCCATCTTACTTCAAACAGTTCAACAGTAAGAAGAAATAGATTGGAGATCTTCCAAAAACAATTTAATATCACACACACAAAAACCAACCCTTCCGGAAGAAGAAAACCCTATCTAGAGAGAAATCTCTCTCCTCCCTATGCCTTCCAACAGAGAGAAGAGTGAATCGATCACTCCAGGAGGCTTAGAAAATTCTAGAAATTTAATCACTCTCTTCAGAATAACAAGAGAAAACTAATAATACCTGAGCGCCCAAGATCAGATAAAAAACAAAGAGTCCAACTTTTCTGGGACTCTTCCCCGTACTCCAGTTCTTCCTGATTTTGATGCTGAACAATAGATCACCTTCCTAATGACTAGATCCCACCAAAAAAAAATCCAAGAATTGGGCAATATATAGCAGATCGATCAACCCTTTGTTACTTTTAGGATGCCAAAGCAATGTTTTATGACAAGGAATTTTGTGGGAAAAAAGAGAGGATTAGGGGAAGTAACTAAGAAAGGTAATATAAGGGACCATGAAATCAGTTGGAATGAGATCTTAAGCTAGAGTGTAAGAGGTTTAGGTAGATCTAGGAAGAGGGCTACTATAAAAGAAATTTTGAGGAAGGAGAGGCCAAATATAATCATGAAACAAGAATCTAAGCTGGCTGAATTTGATAGCAGGTGGGCCAAAAGCTTATAGAAGAGTAAGGAATTCAGTTAGCAACCTCCCCTTCTTGGGGATCTTGGGGGTGGGATAATTACACTATGGGATAGTGAATATTTGATTAGAGTAGAAGAGCTTGTGGGTACATTCCTGGTTTCTGTTAAATTTTGACGAGTTGCCGATGGTTTTGAATGGGTGTTGGCAAATGTGTATGTGCCTAATGGTTATAGAGAAAGAGATGAACTATGGGAAGATTTGGAAGATATCAGGGGATTATGGGAAGGGCCTTGGTGTTTGGGTGGTAACTTCAATGTAATAAGATTTTTGGAAGAGACCAATAACTTGAGACAGAGAATAAATATAAACATGAAGAAATTTAATCAATTCATTGATAGTTTTGAGCTCAAGGAGTTGTAATTGGCCTATAATAAGTTCACTTAGTCTAATTTACAAACCAACCCAATTCCACCCAAGGTTCAAGCTTTGTGTTGGAAAGTTTTCCTTGGAAAGGAGAATACCTATGACATGCTTCAAAAGAGGAGGCCAAACAATTGCCTCTCTCCTTATGTGTGTGTTCTTCGTTCGCTTGGCAAATGGTGAATCCCTACCTCATTTATTGCTTTATTGTCCTATTGTGCTCTTTGTCTAGATTCTTTTTTCTCTCTCTTTGGTTGTAGGTGGGCTACTCCTTAGGATGTAGTGAGTCTCTTTAATTCAAACTTCCTAAGGCGGACAATGAAAAGAGGAAGGGTTATGTGGAAAACAGTTAGGGTAGTGGTGGTGTGGACTATTTGGGAGGAAATAAATGCAAGGATCTTTAATGAAAAACATTGGTCAAAGGAAGAAATTGTGGATTCTATAAAGATAAAGGTTGCAAGTAGGCTAGCAACACTAGAGCTTTTCTAAGGCTTCTTAGTGATTGACAAAACAAGATCATGGAATGAAGTAGCACACTCTACTTTAGGGAAAGATAAAAAAGTGATGGATTGGAAGCCTCTAGATGGCAATAAAGTCAAGCCGAACTTTGACAGGAGCACTTTAGGAAATCCGAGACTGGCAGGCGTAGGGGTGTATTTAGAGATTCTTCACAGAAAGTATTGGCAATGTACTCAGGTCCTCTAGGGGTAGGAGACCCAATTGAGGTTGAGCTACAAGCGCTATTACAAGGTCTAAAACTCGCTAAGCATGCAAACTTTCAAAAGTTGGAAGTTGAAGGGGATTCAAAATTGGTTATCTCTTGGACTACTACAAGGTGTAATGGTCCCCTGGATGTATAGACACATATTGGGAGAGAGAGAAAGTCTGGCAAGGGAACTCAATGCTTCATCCACTTGGATTAGAAGGACTGCAAATGGAATGGCTGATTCATTAGCTAAACAGGGGGTCCATAGGCAGCAACAGTTTTAGACACAACTATAATTTTTTTGGCTTTGTTGACATGTCTGTATTGTAATTCGACACTTGTTTCTCATTGCTTAATAAAATTAATTTTTCTTTGCTGATCAAAAAATTTACAAACCAACCCAATTTGCTACAAATTTGACAGATTTTTATTCATAGTTGATTGGGAGGAACATTGGGGTGACCTAGCTTCTAGGGCCCTTCCTAGGGTTACCTCACTTAGGTTTGAGAATATGTGGTTAAGTTCCAATGGTTTTGTGGAGAAAGTTAAGGATTGATGGGAAATGAGTATTTTGGGGGCTAATGGGGAAGGTATGAAATTTCACTGGAAATTGAAGGATTTAAAAGCCAAAATTAAAAATGGAATATTAATTAGTTTGGAAGGTTGGAAGAGAAAGCAAGAGTTAATCAGTAGGGTTGAGGATCTTGATTCAAGAGAAAGTTCGGGTGCCTTTGAGGAGAGGGATAAAGAAGAAGATTGGAATTTAAGGAACCAATTGGAAGATAAGTTGTTGAAAGAAGAGATAAGTTTGAGACAAAAATCAAGAAATGATTGGCTTAAGGAGGGGGATAGAAACACAAAATTCTTTCATGTGCTGGAAAAAGAAAGGAGGAAAAAGAATTGTCTCTAAATTGGTGGTGGGTGGAATTTCTTTGACCCATCAGGAGGAAATTGCCCAAGCTTTTGTGAATCACTTTGAATCAATTTATAGGAGACCTTTGGAAGAAAGAGTATGGCTTGAAGGTTTTGGAATAGTTCAAGCAATCTGAGGCTTCTAAGATTTGGTTGGAAAGGAAATTTGATTTGGAAGAAATCAAAGATGTGGTGTTCTCTATGGATAGATCCAAAGCTCCTGGCTTTGATGGTTTCACAATGGCTTTCTATCAAGATTGTTGGGAGGTATTGAAAGTGGATTTATTGAAGGTTTTTTTTATGAGATTTTTGAAATATGTGTAATTAATCTGAGTCTCAACTCTACATTCATTGCTCTGGTTTTAAAAAAAGTTGAAGCAATGCACCTAAAGGACTTTAGGCTGATTAGCTTGATTAATAACCTGTATAAATAATTGCTAAAGTGCTCCCAAGAAGGATTAGAGTTGTTCTTCCCTCTATAATTTCTCCCTTCCAAGGCACCTTTGTCAAGGATAGGCAAATTGTTGATCAAATTTTGATTGTGAATGAAAGTGTTGAGGAGTTTAAGAGACACTACAAGAAAAGTACTTTTAGTGGTGGTCAAATTTTGATTTCTAATGAAAGTGTTGAGGAGTTGAAGAAACATTACAAGAAAAACTGCCACTAAAACTTTTACCCACAGTTGGCAAGTTGTCACTAAAATAGGTGTTGATAAAAGTTCTATAGTTTTATCAACTAATGGTAAAACATAGAAAATTATCAAGGGTTTTGGGGTACAAGGTGAGGAGAGAAAGAGGGCAAGAGAGTGAGGAGAATAGAGTGGTTCACCACCTCCCTCGCATCCCTTATATAAAGCACTCTCCTAATCCTATTAGGAGCATATCGAAATCAAATTTGGATTAGGACTCATCCATAGTTAGATAATCATTATCTTCTTAAGAAAAATGGGTGATCCATACCCATTTTTGATCCAAGTAATCACTTAACTAATCTTAATAGTTAAGGGCCTAAGACCCATTTTCCTTAATTGTTCATCTCCCTAGGCATTGCATGGGCACTTTAGGCCTGAATACTGTATAGTGAAAGCTAAACTACTGTAGCCGAAGTAGCAGAAAAGAGAAGAAGAAGAAGAGATGCTGGAATGTCGAACTAGCCTTACCCAGTCGACAGTACTATTGTTTATATTAAAGTATAGTACAATGTTACATGAATGACTGGGATGCTCCTGATTAGTGATGGGACACCCAGACAACTTAAAACACTAAACAGACTTAGGCCCATTAAACACAGGCCCAGTACATAACAACTTAAACTCAAATACAGGCTAATAAGAACTCTTATCAACCGAACCATCCATACATACAAAACCTTCAACCTAACACTCCCCCTCAAGCTAAGCATGGTTGTCAATCATGTTTAGCTTGCCAAGAAGGTCCATGAACTTTGCTGCAGCCAACCCTTTAGTCAATACATCTGCAATTTGCATCTCAGATGGAGTATAAGGCACACAAAGTTCAC
>NW_010729188.1:433002-455097 GCF_000365185.1 Nelumbo nucifera
TATTCCAGACATCAAGGTCTCTGTGACAAGTTGGGCATGATTGATATCTATGCCCCAACTTGAGGGAGAGTGTTAACAGGTGTATTATATGTACTGTACACAGGCTTAGTACCCGTAGGGGTATTTTCGTAATTCTGTATACATATTGTTATGTACGGCCAGAACAGTATAAATAGAAAGCTTCACTCGGTTGAAGCTAAGTTTTGTTGAGGCCTTAACTCAGTTGCCTTTGATTCTTCTTCTTCTTTCTTCTTCTTTTCTTCTTCTTCTTGGTCTCCTACTCAACAGTGTTCTTTCACATGCCACTTAAAAGTGGTTAATGATTTTGTACTAAATTGACACATTTTAAAAGTTTAGATATTGTATTATCACGTTTTGAAGTTTGGGGCCCAAAGTGAGACTGGGCCCAAAAAATAACTTGGGACACAAGAGTATGTTGAAATTTAACAAATTCTCCCCCACCATTCGTTTGTCAACAAAAGGATTTTAGCCAATATATTAAATTTGAGAAGATCCCCAATGCATCTGATTTTTGAGTAAGAGAATCAATCCACACATCTATATCTATACTACCTATAAAAGAGAAAATGTCCCTTTTTTCTAGAATTTTTCATTGGACGCTTTCTATCCCCTTGTCTAAAAATACAGCAGACATAAAGAGGGCATATATGTCCTTTACTCTCATTTCAAAACCTGCTCACTTATAACTGTTCAGAAACTGCCCACTTGTAACAATTCAGAAACTATCTATGAATTATAAATAGTTGTCTTAGAGATACTCCCACGTGCAAATACATGTACACATTTACTTGTATTTGCTAAAAACATGTAATATTTGAAATTACAAGGGCTGAACCATATGGATTAAAACAAAACAAAACAAAAAAACCCAAATAAAGGAAATGCAATCTTAGTAAGTAATGCTGGGATGAAATGGTTGCTTCTGTGAACAACTCGAGGAGTAAGATGTGTAAGCCTCTATTAATGCCATGCATCAAGTACTGTAGTTCTTATTCTCTCCTGTAAAGGTCCTGCTTATTCAACCCCTGATGCAAAACTTTCATCGTGCACCAGTCCTTCACAACAAAATTCTTTGTTGAGAACCGGGCATTATGCAATGTAGAAGAGTCAATATTGAAAATCAGTAAACTTGCAACATTGCCTACTTGGATTTTATCAGTCCCAACCCAATGTACTCAAAAGTGAAGCTTCAAATCATGATTTTCAATACTGGATCAGACCAGACAGTTAGACCAGAAAAACCGGGAACCGGTTAGGTGATCGGTTCTATTTTACCCCAGAACCATTTTTTTGTCAAAAACCATTGATTTGGTCAGTAAATCGTTAACCCAAGCGGTTGAACCGTTCGAACCATTCAACGATTTGATTTTTTTTTTAATTTTTAATTTTTTTATGAGAACGGGCCGCTCAATTCAAACAATTGGACCATTCAATCTAGAAACCGGATCCCTAACCAGTTCGTTACTCGATTCAGTTTTAAAAACCTTGCTTCAAATTTCTAAGATCCAATGTGATGTGATTTGTGGCTCCTTAATCAAGGCACCAACTACCATTATTAATTTAAATTGTTGGAGGTAGCTATGCAATTGTTATTGGTGATACTTGAAATAATGATCTTGAGCAATATGATTTTTCTTCATATGATAGACAACATTTTGTCATGATGTACTTGACCAATACACCAAAAGCGCTAAGCCATTTTATAATACCAATTGTTACCAATCAATACTATATTATATAGCGATATAGGCCACGTCAGAAGCCCTCTCATTCCCCCTTCCTTGCTTTCTCCTCAATTTTCTCTCCTCCCTCTATTCCCCTTTTCTAGCATTCTCCTTGTTGTCACTTGACCTCTCATCCTCTTCTCCAGATCATCTATCCAATTTTCTCCTTTTTTTATTTTTACTTTTATTTAAAATGATGTTTGGTGATCTTGTTTAGGGATGGCAACAGGGCGGATTCCGGGAGAGTTTTGTAAATTCTAGACCCTATCCACCTCCCTAAACCTCTCAATCCGTGACCACCTCAAAACCATTTTGAGAAACAAACCCTCTCCTTACATGAAAATGCAAAACCCTCTCCGCATTCAACAGTAGGGCAGGTTGGGTTTAGAACCCACATCTAATTTTTTTTATTATTTCTTATTATATATAAGCAATAAATAAGTAAAATAACATAAACAAACAACAAGATTAAAAGTTATTTGATTAAAAATTGTAAAAAAATATATAATCTATCAATTATCCTCCACATAAAATTCAAAATATTATTTAATTCAACACCTAATAAATAAAGCTTATATGCTTTCCAACAATATGCAGGTCGGGTTTAGCCTAATACCATACCCATATGGATTGTAGAATTCCAAAACCCATTCCTACCCCAAAACCCGTTTTCAAGCAAAAACATCAGCCCCATCGGGGAGGGTAGGGGCGGATATCACCGGATAAGGTAGAAATTGCCATCCCTAATTCTCACTAATATTATCCAAAAGACAATTTGAATAGAAGTTGCAACCCCAATTCTCATTAATATTTTCACCACACCATCTACAAAGACGTCAATCGGGGAGATGTTCTGTCTTCCAAAAGCTATGTTTATTTATGTAGTAGAGATTTGTCTTACAAGGTTATTCATTGTACCATCTCTTCTGACCCCTTCAAGGAGTACTATGCCATCTTCAACTTTACAAATTAGATTTGCAGACTCCTAGCCAAAGAGACAGCAAAGAAACTGTTACAGAAGTCAAATATTTGGCTTTAAACTTAGGCTCGAAAGTCTATGCATCACAAAAGGAAGTTAGATGCAATAAGTATTTATTTGAATAAATACTTATTTTTTAAACAAAAAGAAATTGAAATGGGTTCTGCAAAACCCGTTTTAACAATCTGGCGAAGAAGATGATAAGAAAACGGGGCCTTCATTGTTTGTTTTCAATGGGTGTATGTGGTATGGGTACGTATTAAACGAGTTTCATGCAATCCGTATTCACTACCCGTCCCTATATGGATTTTATTAATTTGATTTATTATACATTTTCAGATTTTTATTAATAAATCAATTACAAATAATATAACTAATAAAATAATAATAAAACAATTAATGAAATATGACAAATAAATAAAGTGATAATAGTAACAAAAGAAAATTATAAAATAATACAAACTACAAAGCAAAGGGAAAACAATACAAAATATGAAAATAAATAACACAAATAACATAAGAAAATACAGTAACAATATTAATATGAGTTACATTTAAAAATAAAACAATTAATTTTCATTTATTAATTTAAATGAGTATTACATTGTTTCCTTACAATAATTATGATATATTTTGAATTATAAATTATCATGAGAAACATAAGAAATTGGAGCCACTCAAATCAATTAGAAATTTTGTAGGACTTTTGTTTCAATATTGTTTAATGCATAGTTTATAATTTAATAAAATTGTAAAATTAATTTTGAAATGATACAGTTCAATTGGGAATAATATCATAGGGTTCCTTTTACTTCAATTTTGTTTAATAAGCCCATGCATCGCACGGGTACCATCTAGTATGTTAAAAGCCTTAAAACTATTAGAATACAATAAGCCAAGTCATCTCACCTTTAGGAGTAGGGGTGGCAAATGGGTCGGTTGGGTAAGGATTGAATACCAACCCATTCATATTGAACCACCAATCCACTATGACCCATCATCAATCCTTGTTAAATGGTCATAACCCACCCCAATCCTTTCCCACCCTGACCCACTCATATTGACCCATTTGACCCATCCATATTGACCTTTAGCCACCCTCATCCATACTAACCCACCTACCCTCACCTATAAATATGGAAATGAGTGGGGACAATGAGACAGCCTGTATACTTGAAATAATACCTTTTAAGAGGAGCATCTCTCTCAAGGTTGTCACGTTGCATAAACGGGTTGGATCGACCCATATACCCGAAAATACAAATTTTTTAGAAGAACATCTTTTTCAAGGCTGCCACGTGGTAGAAATGGGTTAGGGCAACCCATATACCCAAAAATAACAATGTTTGTAAGAATAATCTCTCTCAAGGATGCCAAGTGAAAGAACTAGGTTGGGTCAATCTGTATGGCCGAAAAAAAAAAAACATCTTTGAGAAAACCATGTCTCTTAAGATTGCCATGTGACATAAACGGGTTGGGTTGGCCCGTATATCTGAAAAAAACATTTTTGAGAGAATCATCTCTCTCAAGACTACATGACAAAAATGGGCCAGGTCAACCCGTATACCCAAAATGCAATAATTGTAGATAAATGCAGAAAATAGCAGAAAAATTTAAAGAAAATGCAAAAAATGCCAAAAAATTACAAAAAAATCAGAAAATTACAAAAAATACAGAAAATAAAAAATTCTACAAAAATGCAGAAAAATACTAGAAATTGCGTAAAATACAGAAAATTTGCAAAAAAAAATGCAGGATATGCATGAAAACACCAGAAAATGCAGAAATTATGTAGAAAACACCAAAAAATTGTAAAAATACAGAAAAATCCCGTAACATTACAGAAAAATATAGAAAATAGTGGAAATTTCAAAAGATACAAAAGAAAATGTTTAACTTATATAAAAGTGTTTTTATGCTTTCATAAAAGTACTTTCATAAAGTGCTTTCGTGTAAAAGTGCTTTTGTAAAAGTACTTCCGTGAAAGTACTATTATAAAAGAACTTTTGTAAAAGCACTTTTGTGTAAATGTACTTTTGTAAGAGTGCTTTCGTGTAAAATTACTTTGGTAAAAGTGCTTTCATAAAAATACTTATGTAAAAGTGATTTCGTAAAAGTACTTTCCATAAAATTACTTTATAAAATTGTTTTCATAAAAGTGCTTTCGTGTAAAATTGCATGTGAAAACAAAAGTTAATAAAATCTATTTTATTTCGCTTTTAATCACAAAATGAAATGTGGTATGATGGTTTGGAATTGTAATAAGATGTGGACATGCTAGGAAGCTTGAATTTGAGTCACCTCAACTGTTGTTTTTTTTTAGACTTGGCGAGTATAAATAGGTGCTTGACCAAACCCTTCCTGACCCCCGCGACCCAACCCATCCTGACCCTAATGGGTACCTTCAACTCAACCCACCCTGACCCTTTTCCACTGACCCTAATGGGTTATTCGACCCATATTGACCCGCCAATAGAATGGGTGGGTTACAAGGTGAGTGGGTTGGGGTCAAGATTGTCAGACCTATTATAACATAACCAATATTACATATTTGAGTATTTGACCAATACACCAAAAGCTTAAGATTGTTAGAATGCATCAAAGCAAGCCATTTAACTTTTTAAGACCTTAACAGATTCGTTATTAGGACCTTTGCCTTTGAAATTGGAAGATTTGTTATCTAGGTAATTCTTTGTAGCTACATTAGCATTTAGCAAGTTGGACTTTAGAGCAGCAATTCTAATTTTATGATTCAAGAGCATCCCTTGTAAATCTTCAAAAGCAATGGTGTATCTTATCATAAAGCAAGACCATTCTAACTCTTGTTACAATACACGCCCCAACTATTAAGACAATCAAATCGTTTGCTTTGACGAAGTTCTCCAATAGCTAGTAATTACCTGCTACAAGGGAGAACAACCGAAGGTTGAGCTCCCCTGATGCAGTAAAGGGATTCTCTGCTCCTCTTTTCTTCTTCTATTTTGATTGATCGAGAATAAAGAAAAAGAAAAATGATAAATATGGTGCTAAGACAAGACAAGATGAAGGCCAAATTTCTAATAAATGGTGCCAAACATGAGAGCCATTTCAAATACAAGTTGAAAAGAGTAGTAGTTGATTTGGATAGTTGGATTATAGGTGCGTTTTTATTGGTCATTGTGCAGGCTTTTACAATGCTTACCAAGACAAAGGCCATGTTATCATCAACAGTTTCTAAGTTCTAACTCAATTCACATGACCCTTTTCCTTTTGCTCACTTTAACTATACATCCTGCAGTGTAGACTACTACGGGTGTCTATGGACCTGATTTGGGTTGGACCTGTCTAAATCAAAATCAATTTGGATGGGTTGGATGGACTAATAAGACATTGAACTGGACCAGTCCAGACTTGATGGTCCAAAATATTTATTGGATTGGATTGGACCTGGTCCATCCATAATGGATTTATATTGGATTGGGTTAGATTGAACCAATATCCAGGTCATTCACAGAACATAAGAGTATGAGTTTCAATGGACCAGGTTTTGGTTGGACCCAATCTAAATTGAAACCAATTTGAACAGATTGGATTGTCCAGACATTGAATTGGACTGCTCCAAAACGGTCCAAATATACATTGGATTGGATTGAAACTGGTCCATCTGTAATGGACTCATACTTCCAGATCAGGTTGGACCAATATCCAGTCCATTGACAGACCTTGTGGGGAGGTATCAACAAAAACAGAGACTTGGTTTAAAATGTCAAGCAACTCCCATCCTGAAACAGAAAACTCACTTTTTCTAAACATCCTGCAGTATAGACTAGGGGATATGCATTTGAGTGCAGGTTATGTCAAGTTATGAGCAAACATGTTTTCGTTGTTACTTGATGTGCTGCCTCAGGTATGGTTTCTCAAGTATCAGCAGGATTTTGTATGACTTGTGGTTCTGGTGTTCCAGCATATTATCAGGATCAGTAGCAGTTTATGAAGCCAAAGAAAAAAAGGATCAGTAGCAGTTTATGAAGCCAAAGAAAAAAAGGATCAGTAGTAGTTTACCCTTCAAATTGCAAATAGTTTGTTCATTGTTTACCTTCTCAACCTTTACTAAATCATGGAACAACCAAGTTGAAACAATGTAGAAATGATGAGAAGTTACTATGTTGTACTGAGTCATCAAATTCAATGAGAAGTGAATACAAAATTTCATCTCAGTATTTACATTTCTATCATTCCCATGCAAATTTTTTGTCAACAGCTAAACCTGTTGAGAAAGAAGTACAAGAAGCCCTTGTGGGCCTACCAATATTTCATTCAGGAAACTTATCAATCCAAACCAGACCACAGGGGTTACGTCTACTCCTCCAAGGGGTGGAATCAACTTACGTGTTTGTACAAGAAGTGGTTCTGTAGGAGCATAAGCTATAACATAAGGGAATTTTCCCACAGGAAGCTTGGGGTACCATGACATAACTATTCGGAGGATGAACAGAAAGCTAAATGCAGGGAGAATGGGACCCAGGATCCCAATTAACAACTTTGCAGATGATGGGTCCAGGTCTGCCAGCACCATGTTCTCCAAGATGTTGTATTGTATCTTTGCTATATTATAGAAATCTTCTACACTTGCAGAGACCTCAAATTGTTCATGTAGAATGACTGCATCCAAAGGTGAACTCTTGACAACTCCTCTTGCTACATTCCCTAGGAAACAGTATGTCCCACATTGAATGCTTGAGACATGGTGCTGGCTTCTTTTGGTTGGGCTCTTCAACCATTCCTGTAATCAAATAGGTGCAGTGCATTTCCTCCATCACTGAACTGAAACAAAAATAAATCACTCTAAAAGGCACTTCAAAAGAAAGTGCTTGGCAACTTCAAAGTTGATTGTTAGTCAACCAGCTTCAATGCTTCAGAGGAGACATGGTTTTGGTAAGTTCTTGATTTTGTGGTTATCATAGATGTTACAACAAGTGACTGGAGCAAATTATTTTATTTATTTTAATCTTTTACCTTACTGGTTTTTGGGATGAATAGAAATTTTAGTGACTAATGACCAAGTTCTCATTCTGTAAGGGCTTTGCAAGGATATAATGCAAATTTGAAACTTTCTAGGTGTTCAAGAATCAAGGTTAGACTATGCTTGGTTTGACAGAAAATAAGAAGGAAACAGAAAGTTGAGGGAAAGTTCTCAAGGAATTTCGAAAATAACTTTCGCTCAAATTTCTGTTTCTTTCTTATTTTCTATCAAACCGAAAACTGCATTAGAGATTAAAACCATCTTCCTTATCCTGACAGACTGTAGGGTACCATTTTTTAGACTAAAAAGTAAAAACCCAGGTCAGAGGACGTTCGGATCATTATTGTCTTGAAGATGGTTTCGGTCTTTGCATTATATAGCTGTTATAGAAACTATGAAACTGCATTCTCAGATCAATATCCTCCCCCGCCCACCCCCTCAGACACAGACATCCATAACTTTATCTATCCAGGACTCAGAACAATCAACATTAAGTGTTTATGGTGTACGCTACCACTCACATCTGGAAATTGTAAAAGAAAAGGATAATCAAATTTGGAACTTACTGAATTGCTGAAAATCTTCTGTTTTCGTAGAGGAGGAGGAAGTCCTACGAAGAAACAAGGAAAGTTAATTCAAGGATTACTAAATCAATATTGATTTCCAAATGTAATATGAAGAGTAGAAAATGGGCATCTATGGTGCATGAAGTTCATAATTTACCTCTGAGTTGTGGACGACTGAGAAGAGAAGAGGTCGCCATCGACGCGAGCAAGAGAGAGAGAGCGAGAGAGAGAGAGAGAGAGGTGGTCTACCCTCTACAGGTTTATCCTTGCAAATCTTCTGTAATCTATTTTGGGCCGCTTGTTTTTGTGTAATGACGGATTTACCCTATACATTGCAAAAATCTGAGAGGCTGAGTGAAGTGGGAAACCAACCGGACCTTGGGCCTAAATTTAAGCCTAGGCCTCAATTTGTATGTGGCCTATGGGCCAAGCTTTGTGGGCCTATGGCATCAAAAAATTATAATTTAATTGTGTATAAAATTTTAAATTATATGATGTCTAATACAAGAAAAAGAATTATTACATAGGCCCAAGCTAACTGGACTTGACTTGGTTGGGCTATTTTTCCTTTATTTCGCTGGGCATGTCTATCTTTTACGCTCACTATTGAATCCTATTCCAACTCCAATATTGCTATTGCTAAGGAATTAGAACTGTCATGTAGGAATGGCAACGGGAAAGGTTTGGCAGAGATCATATTTCTTATCTCCAACCCAAATTTTGGAATAAATCTCCATCCTTATCCTTAACAAAGATAAAAATTTAATCTTTGACGGGATAGGTTTCCTATGGGGATCCAAATCTTTGAAATTTTTTAATTAATAGTATTTTCTTGAAAAATAAATTTATTTAAAATAAATAAATAATAATTTAAATATATTTTGATATATGTATATATAATATCATATATAATATAATAATATATATTTAATATGAATACTATTTAATATATAATTGGGGTCGGAGTGAGGCGGGGACCTCATTCCCCATCCTCAACCTTGACCTTGGTCGGGGATCACTATTAATCCTCATCCTTGTCCTCATTTCGCCAAAACAATCCCCATCCTCAACCTCGTTGGGTCAAGGAAATCAGTTACCCATCGGGGATGGAGAAAATTGCCATCCCTAGAGTCATGTATTAATTCATGAATATGTATAATATAAACATAGAAATTTGTTCATATGACAAAATTTGACTGTCCAATTCAACTATAAGTTGAAAACATTGATATAAACTACAAGTGTGATGATTTGAAACTAGGTCTCTGGGTTGAAAGACAATAAATATACCAATACACCAAGTTTCTATTATTTATCTTTGTTACATGAGTTTTTGATAAGAAAACACTAGAATCATCATCATTGTTGTTTTTATCAAACTTGGCAACGAGTGTAGTAAATTCTGGAGTTGAGACTGGCTATAGGTCTCAATTGTAAGCACAAAAAACATCAGAGGTCCTAAGGTGTGGGCTCAGGGCTAGAGACTCTGACAACGATTAAGTCAATCAAGGTGATCAAAGAACTAAGGCACCGAGGCGAGAGCAAGTGTAAGAATAAGAGAGTGTGAAAGAGAGAATACTTGTTATTCCCTAGGATGCTTATAGGTGAAAGTCTATTCAATTCCAAATTGATGAGTTTTATAATGTTTATCTCGCTTCATTATAAACAAGGACCACATGGCCGAACATTACTCTAACATTTAATGAGTTGAAGTGCTCAAGTGAAAACTTATAAAAGATCACTTCTTCTAATGGGTGATGTAGACTATGCATGTAACCAAACCACCTCATCTACTATGTTTTGATATTTTATGATGCATTTCCTGAATTTGCTACCCCATGATTTGATTGTTTTATAAAAGGTGATTCACTAAGGGCCTATTCCTTTGCTCTTAACTCTTATCTCTTGAGAGGAACCTTTTAATTTTAAAATATAATTAGTTGTTCATTTCCTCTTATCTCTCATCTCTTATTACAAGTTTTTGTTTTCCAATGATACCCCGAAAAAAGACAAACAAAAACTCTCATATATGGGGTCAAAATGGATATTTGATCATTTTCAAAATTTAAAATTCAGAGTTCAGAGGAAAAAAAAGTTCACCAATACCAATATACCTCTTAATGTAATTATTATACTTTCAGATGTCAAACTTTATAGCAAATGAACAGGCCCTAAAACACCCCCTTAGTACTAAGACCTACTCTTTAGTTTGTTTATTACTAAGACACTCCCATACTTTGTATATCAATCATGTAATGTTTTGTTGTTCCAAATATACCCTAATGGATAATACCACTTTGTTTTGTTTTCTTTTTCTACTTGAATATTCAAGAGCTTCAGATTGGTTACGTTGACAAAGATCAGTTGTAGAGGACACCAAGAGTCTTTGATTTTTGCAGATTGGTCTAGGCCATTATAGTGAAAGGTTGTGTTGTTTCATATCTAACGATATGGAGCTTTAATGGTACTAATAAATGTGCACGTGCCAGTCTCAAATGATGATGACAATAATAATATTTTAGTGTTTTAATAGAATTCATAAAACAAAGAAAATTGATCAAAGCATAATGGTGGATATGTTGTCTTTCAATTCAAAGACTTAACTTCAAATGTTCTTATAGTTTCTATCAATGTTTTCAAGATGTGGTTGAACCATAGAGTTGGATTTATTAGTTTGTCAATTGAACACAATTTTTTTAGTATGTTTTAACCTAAACCACTTTATTAAAAAAATCATTGACTTGGTCAATAACTAAATGACCTTACTAATTGAACCATTAATCTATTTAACCAGGAAAATGGACTATGGTTAAGATGTTATTTCATTTTTTTTTTATTTTTAGCCATTTTTATCTTTGCTAATAATAGTTCACATTTTTTTTAAATATTTTTGTTTAATAATATATAATATTAATTCATGTTCATTTTTTTTATAAAATTTATAAAAAATTCTATATTGTTATCTTTTATTATTTAATTTATGACATAATAAAATTACTTATTTACTAGGAGGAAAAACAATTCAAATATATTGTTTAAATATTGGTTTTTAATATTGTGGTCAAATCAATTGATTAGATTGATCAGTCCACCACTTAATTCAAGATTGTAGGTCTATTTACCACCAAACCACTTTCCTAATGTGACCTAGCTAATTAAATCATATATCCCTTTAACATGGTTAGTGGAGTCATGTATTAGACATTAATTATTTTTATTTTTTTCTCCTAATTTTTATCCCATTATTAATGAAAATAATTCTCATTTATCACACTTATTCTATATGATGAATATATAATATTATAGAATGTGCTCAAATTTATTTACAAATTTCTACATTTTCTAGAATTTTATGTATTTTATTATTTAATAATAAAATAATATGTTGATTCATTTGATGTGGACAGTTGAACCACCAACCCATCACTTGGATGAAAAAGAAAACCATTTGCTTTTTTGGTTGATTTTAAATCTTGTACTCCATTTTCATCATTGTTAAAAGTAATTCTTATTTTCACATTTATTTTGGTTTAATATGATGAATATATAACATTAGAATTATATCAAAAAGCTTTATATTTTTCTTTGAGTTTTTATATATATTTTTAATATTTATTACTTAGTCGTAACATCATGGATTGACCCATTTGACTTGGAAGGTTATATCATTGATGTATCATCTAGATATGAAAATGGTTTTCATTTTCAAACTAATTTTTACTTTTTTCATTTCATTTATATCATTGATAAAATAATTATTATTTATCATACTTATTTTTGTTTATATGATTAATATATAATATTATAGATGTGTCTAAAATTGTTTTATATTTCTTGTATTATTCTATTTTAAAAATTTTGTATTATTCTATTTTAAAAATTCACACTCCACTCACACGTGACATGTGACATCAGGTGATTGATAATTATTTTAAAATTCTCAAATTACCCTTATTATTCACCGCTGCCGTTCGAAGTTGCAGCGTGGCAGTGATTTTGGAATAAAGCAACGACGGCCACTACAACTTCCGAACCGCAAAAATTTGGTGAGGAGGTAAAGAAAGTCGAAAGAGCTAGTTCCGGTATTGGCCACTGGTTTTCTGTTTTTAATGAGAAACCTTTCTTCACTCAGCTATTTGTGTTTCTTCTCCTTCCTCTCGCCGGACTCCTTACCTCGTGCTACAACAGCCTGCAAGCACTGGCAGACGTGTGGCAAGACTTGCCCTTCTTACACAGTCTCGGCAGGGCTCTGGCCGTGACAACCTCCGTGGTTCCTCGCCGTTCATTCTCCCCTCCAATTGGCGCTGTGTAACCTGTTCACCAGACGTCACAGACTTTTTCCCCCTTTTAACACCCCACGCACCAGCCATGGCTGTGGGCGTGATTGGGGTGGACAAGACTGGAGATGATGCTCTCTCCTCCTTCAGAGTTTACATCGCCGGAGGCATGTTGACGGCAACCCGTGGGGGTACCACATATGAACCTACGATGGAAATGTATGATTCGCGAGCTGATAAATGGCAGCAGAGTTTTGGATGGATGCCTTGTGATGAATTTGCAATGAGGCTGACAGTTTGGACCCGAATGAGAGTGTGTACTCTGATGGGTTTCTGTATGACATCTGCCCATGCCTACAGCGTAATGGGCTTCGAGGTGAGCACTGGTTTGTGGAAGGAGGTGAAGGTGCCGAAGGTAGATCAACGGAGTTCGCAACTCTGGTGAGGCGAAAGGGAAGGCTGGCGCTTGTTGGGGGAGACTGTGAGGGACAAGCTTGCATATGGGAGCTTCGAACTGGAGATGAATGGGCGTTGGTGGAAATGGTGCCAACGGAATTGGGAAGGAAGTTTCTTGGGGGCAAAGGAAACTGGTTTAGTACCAAGTGTGTGGGGATTGATGAGGCTGTATACTTGTACGGGGATCTTGGGTCTGAATTGTTGGTTTGGAGAGAAGTTGCAGAAAAAGGTAGATGGGAATGGGTTTGGATTGAAGATTGTAGTTGCATTAAGGGAGAACAAGTTACAAAATTCCCAGGAATGCTTCTCCAACCCAGTCCAACTCCCTCTTACACTCTTTGATCAGTCAGAGAGATATGTTCATCTGTGTTTTTCACTCTGTCCTGTGATTGTATCTGTAGTTATAATTCTGTATTCTTTTCAGTTGCTGAAACTGAAATAGTCGCTCTGCTGCTGGACCGGCACCTGAGAAAATCCAATGATGTTGGTTTCATCTTCAACTCAGTTCTGACTGGTTTTCTCCAACAAGATATGCGCAATAACAACAGCCACCGTAGTAACAATAGTGAAGTTGCATCCCATGAACTCCAACCCCTCAAGATTTTTCATCGAATCAGCTTCCAAAATTCTTACACGAATTTCAGAGAATCCAACGTTTTGGAATGTCGTTGAAGCAGAATAGCCTGCTCGTTGCTAACCAAGCTTGGAGGAAACGCTCGTCGTTCGTCGTTTAACTTCATTTTCTTGAATTTCTTTAGATTTTTTTTTTTTTTTTTTTAATTTTAACCTCCAGCCTTTAATTACTAATACATTTTTCTATTGTTGATGGTGTTAACTTTTTCTTCAACTTCGGTCAGGATTGAAGTTAGCGCAGGTAGCTGGTGTTAACTTTTTCTTCAACACCCAGAAAAAGACTACAAAACCACTCTTGCCTTGAAATGATCATTCGAGTTCAGCTCTGTTTCTCTTCTCCAGAACTGACGCGCTTGAGACAGACAACTATGATTTCAGGCTTGAGAGGTATTGAAACTCGGTGGAGGATTTGACATTTTGAAATTTTGATAAATAGTGAAGGGTAAATTTGACATTTCGTTACCTTACAATTGTCAAAAGACTTGTGTACCACCAGATAATATCTAAATAGTAAGGGTACAGTTTGTCAATTTTGTAAACAATAGAGTAGTTTAAGAGATTTATCCTAATAAAATTATGTCTAAAACTCGCAATGTTACTAAATTGACGTTAAACAAACTAACGGTTGTTAATATATTATTATTTTACCCTTCACAGAAAAATAAAAATGTAAAATATATACATGAGGAGTGTATGATTTTGTTTTTCAAAGCAAATATCACATAACTGTTTTTTATTTCAAACAAGCAAAATCATAAGTAATGGCCAATTATATTAAGAAATGAAAGCATTAAGAACTTGAGAAAAAAACTTCTCTTGATTCTGTAAACACAGCAATATTCCCTTCCCTGATCACAACTTTGATGGCAAACCCCATAATATTTGCCGTGATCTTCCTCGATATTCCCTTCCCTTATCACAACTTTGATGGAAAACCCCGTAATATCTACTATGATCTTCCTCCCTTCTAACACTAGAGACTAGTGAGACTTACCATAGAAAGTGAGGAGCGCCAGCACAGTAATCCATGCCACGACGGCTGCAAGGACGGCAACGGCCAGCATTGCCACCATAGAAAGCAGATTGGACACAATGCTGAAGAGCACCAAGACATAAAGAGCTGGCCGCCCAGCAACTCCGGCTCCATTAGAAGAAGTGGAAGAGATGTTGGAATTGTACCAAGACAGAATGGAACAAAGGAGGTTCCATGATGAAGACAGAAGAAGAGCGTACACCAACACCAACAGGCACGCCCATGTTCTTCTCTTGCTCATCAATCTCTTTAACAAAACCCAGGTCTCTGAGTCTAAGGAGCTACTTTGCCTTTGTTCCTCTTCTTTCTTTTCTCCTTCAAAGTCTTCTGGCACCGAACCATTAAGGATTGATTATTTGATGGGCTTTATCTTATTTAAGCCCATTATCCTTAGGTTTTCATAGGATGGTTGGATTCAATAATCATTTAATGTAAATGTTGGGCCCATTTTGATCCCATAGTGATGTATTCAAAAATTCGCTACGTTTAGCAATGAATTCAACAATACCTTTTCATAGAGGCTAGGCCCAACCCATGTGAACTTATGTGAAGTCATTGTGGGGTCCCATGTCATACAAATCAGGCCTAAGTTGGTCATGCAACACCCTTGGATCATAAGCCTTATAGCTGATGAGCTTAAAGCCTGTAATTAATATGATTAATTAAGTTGTCACATGATAGCTTAAGTTGTCATGTGACATGAGGCACCTATCCTCTTAAGAGGATAAGGTTTATCTCTTCAAAGAGTCCATATCCAATTTAGATTTGGATAATCTCCTAATTTGATTAGGAGAAGTGCTCCATAAAGAGAGAAAAGAAGAAGAGGGCAAATTGAACTAGAAGACCTCTCGATTCTGCTCTCTCTCTCTCTCTCTCTCTCTCTTCTTCTTCTTCTTTTGTCTTCCAAGAAACCCTAGTTCGACTATAGCTTTTGGGACTGATAAAGATCAATTCTCTCTTTGATTTTTGCAAGAAAAATTTAGAGGAATTCCATACTCACGTACCCAATTCGATCCAAGGAGTTGGATTACAATTTTGTTGAAAAACTACATTGTTGAACCAGGTTCAAGATTACGCTGTGTCATCTTCAGTGGATGCTGGTTTTAGGTTTGATTTGAACGTGAACTTCCACCTTGGGATCTACACTTGTGGCATCCGTATCAGGTATACATCTCCCTCTTTGTTTGGTTTCAAATCTAGTCCAATTCAATGCAAGATCGATCCAAGGAAAATGTAGTTTTTCAAAACATAGGGAATTGGATTCTCGAAAGGATTACAAAATTTTATAAATTTCGCCCAACCATCTGGTATGGTTCAGCCATCCATATGATGGATCCTAACTCTTCCTTTAGTACTAAGTGATACCGAAAAGTCTTTAATTTTTTTTTTAGATGCTCAATTGTCTTGGATACAAGCATGGTACAAAGTACCAATACACCTTTGGTCCCCAAACTTTAAAATGCGACAATTCAATATCCAAATATTCAAAATGTGCCACTTTAGTGCCTATCGTTAGTCAGCCATTAACCAGCCGTTAAGTGGCATTTGAAAAAGATATAAATGCCCTTCAATTGTCATCTAATTCTCTTTATCAACCATCCAAACATTGACAAAAAATTAGATGGGTCACATCTTAGTGGACATTCTGGTGACTCCAACTTTCTTGAACAGAAGAGGCAAGGATTTGAGACTGTTCATTTTTTATCAATGTTTGAATGGTTGATAAAAAAAATTAGATGACACTTAGAGAACATTTATGTCTTTAGAAAATGCCACTTAATGGCTAGTTAATGGTTGATTGACAGTAGGTACTAAATTAGCACATTTTGAAAGTTTGGGTACTGAATTGTCGCATTCTAAAGTTCGAAGACCAAAGTGGCACTAAGCCCAAAGTACAAGGTACTAATTGGAAAATTTCCCTAATTTTTTTTTCAAATTTTAGTTTTAAATAAATAAATGGGATCCCGAAAACACTTGTTTGTAAACAAGTGTGTTGGGCATCCACCAATACGATACAATACACCCTAAGGTCCTGCATCACAATAGTTATATGATAGTTTGTGATGGTGGGGTTGATAAGCTGTCTGTAGCAACTTTTAGTTTTTATGCCTTTACTAACGAGTTAAAATATATCATGGCTTCAGGTGGAAAAGTTTCTAAGCATATAGAGGCAGAGTTTGCGGAAATTTGGGAGATTGCAATGGAAATCTGTCTATGGAAGATTGCAATGGAAATCTGTCTGGCATTTTTTGGTCTTTTCAGTCTTGGATTGATAAAATTATGAGCTTGGCTTCTTTTCCGTGTTTTTTTTTCCTTGAACCAGTAAAATTTGTATATAGAAAAGTAACTTTTATGGGTTGTGCTCACTCTAGGCTAAGTTGTTTAGAGATAGGGTAGTTTGGTGGCCTAAGGTGTTAGCTTGTGGCTTGAACCTCTTATTTGTAATGTTTCTTCTGCTTAGTATTGTTTCTTTTCTGTTTAGCTATATGAAAAAAAAAACCCTCTTTTCATCTTTTACTATTAGCATTAATACTTTTCAAACAATCATTTCATTTGTTTTCATCACCAAGTTGCCTAACAATCATGTTTCTTTTGTCTTACTTCAGTAATTCAATTTCTTTGGTTCAAAATTCCATCACGTATCGGCCCATATTAACAAATACATATCAGATTGGGGCCTTCCTGATACTTCCCTACAGAAGGTCTATTGGGTCAGACCACAGTTCAAAGGGTAGCCAGAACTTAAACCGACCCCTCCGAACTGGTTTTGAAAAAATAAATAAATAAAACATAAAAAAAAAGCACCGATACAGATCAGCCTGTATCAATATTTAAAACCTTAGTTAAAACTGCGTTAAATTTGGGTCATTTATTAAAACACCCCCCCCCCCCTCCCCCATAGCTTCACATTCTCTAGTAGTCTAGTTTACTATTACAGAACTCCCTTTATAGTTTGAAACTGATTTATTTAATCGATTTTCTGTTAAGAATCTTTTGTATTACTGCATGAAAATGGCAACTTGACCACTTCAAGGGCATGGGCTCATGGTATTTTATTATGAAATCACCCCTAGCTCGAGTTTTTAAAATCAATGTTTGATTTTCAAATCTACCAATATACCATACATTTGGTTTTAGCAAAATGAAAAATAGAAAACTATGCATCCCATGTTATTAATTTGTAACATGTCTTCCTTTGAAGAGAATAAAATTGATGGAAAGGAATTATATTACCAGTGTTTTACTAGGGGCAAGAAAGGTATTTTCATTTATATATATATTTTTTTTCTGTACATTAGATTGGTCTCAACAAACACTAAGGCCAAAACTATGGTTTTCTACTTTAATCTAATGGAAGGTTAAGTAAATCAGTCAAGAACTATAGCGGGTGTTTTAATGAAGTACAAACCGTAGGGTAGGTTTTAATAAATTGATTAAACCTATAGGAGATGTTCTAGTTAATGACCCTTTGAATTTATTTTTTGGATAGGCATCTGATCTGTTATACATTAATAGGAGCTGCTCTGCATAGTAAAGGATAAAAGGATTAATTATCTTGTTCCCATTCATAGCTCATTTAAAGTTCAGCATAGTTCATTTGCAATTTACCTCATTAATAAGCTCATTTCATCAAGCCTGTTTAGAGAAAAAAAAACAAGCCTAAAAATATATTTAGGCTGTGTTTGGTTACAGTGCAAACTTATTTGCACCAGTACAATTGCATGGGAGTGCAAATGTAAAAAAATGCAAATTCTTGTTTAATTTTGTTCTGGATTTAAGTTTATTCCGCTTCATGTCTTAATTTACATCATTTGTACTGCAATAAAACAAAATAAGCTAAAATTTGAAATAAAAATAGGTCAGAATTTACACTCAAATCATTTGCACTGCCATGATTTTGCACCAGTGCAAATTTATTTGCACTGCAAGTTTGCAACCAAATACAGCCTTAATGTTTGTAGGCCTGGAAACACCGCCCAGGCTGGCCCACCATCACACCTATGCACGAGCCAAAAACTGCTGTCATGACATAATAGCACATCCTAAAACAATGAATATATACATTACAAACTATAAATAAATGTTAATACAACAGCATGATTTTGACAAGCATCTAACATTTTTTTTGTTTTTCTTGTAGGGATTCCTCCTTTTGGAGAGGGGTGGAGTGGGGGAGGAGCAAAAGTAAATTTCTTCAGTCACTCCGAATGCGGGTACCCTGAAACTTTTTGTTTATCTTCTTAATATTGAAAAAACATCTCAAGTATCTTGTAGCAGAATAGGGGCAACCAAAGAACCGGTATAGATTCTGGCAACCCTTCTCACCAATTTCAACATCTCCTCTTGAACTTAAATGGCTCAAATAAGTCTTACCCTCATAAATATAGAAAAGCTGCTGCCACAGAAGTACAGTTAAACCGATTCCCACAGAAAGACTTGCAACAAACAGATAAACAAGAACAATGCCTCTTGGGGATAGAAGTACTGCAGAGTCTAAGAAAGCAACAATAATTTCCTTCACCATTCTCAAAGCCATATCTCTGCTAAACACTGTCAAATGTCCAACAGACCTGTATGACATTGGGGGCCAAACATGAAACCCTGCATATGCAGTCATGATAGATACATACGTCGTACTGAACACTGCTGACAACAGAAAAGCAATGAAATACCGGTGATTTGCAGCACCGACACAGTTCCCAATCTGCAGGCAGAATATGATAGATGTTAAAGCAAATTAAAAAATCTAAACATGAATAACCACAAGAATTAGTGACAACTTGTGTAAATCAAATCATCAAGTGAATTGTCTACAAACTATTTTGAACCGAACATGTTTTAAATTCTCTGACAAAGAAGCTTAAAATTTAGTTGATCTGAGCTATACTAATGGATTCAATGATCACAGGCCAGCTATAACACGGGAGCTAGGTGATCAGACATGTAAAGTTGTGAGCTTTTAAGGATTTTTGTATTTTTTGGGCAGTAAAGTCCTTTTGTTTATATCAGTGAATTGTCAGATTTATTAAATCAAAGCCAAAGATAGTACAACTTGGGGAGAGGCACGAGATGCTACCTTCCCTTTAAGGAGGGGAGATGGAAGAAACCATCAACCCTTTAGTTAAAGAACATAACAAAGGAAAATGAAAATTATAATGAAGCCCAATAAAATGAAACCTGAGTAGCCCCTTGTTTAGCAAGATAATCAGCCAAGGCATTAGCCGATCTACCCAACCACTGAACTCTAACTGTCATGCCCCTCAATAGCCATTTGACCTTTTTTAAAATATCCTTAAACTTCCAAGTGACAGTACCCGGGTCAGCCAACCATCCTACTACCACCTTGGAGTCCTTCAATTATTAAGTTTTGCACTCCAAGTTGATAGGCAATCTGTACCCCTGTGCTGCAGCTAGGAGTTCAGCCCTCACAGAGTCTCCTATTCCCACCGGTCCCGAAAAAAAGGCAATAAAGTCCTTCTCAACTTACATGTTTTCCACGAGATTATACTTTATCAGGTACAAGTCTATTTTTGCTTAAATTTCATAGCCATTGGTTAAATAGTTTAGGAGATCCCGATTATTCTCTTGAATTATTACCATCGTGTAAGCCTTGTCACAACTATATGGAGTCACTACGTGAATCCTATTTCAATGGTTCAAAAATTTGACAAGATATGCCCCACGTCGAGCATATCATATAGTATCAGTGGCCTGTTGGTACGTGAAATGAAGGTCTTTTGGGGCAAACCCATTTCAGGGGTAGGCATGTCTTAAACCAACCCCTTGAAAAGATTTTGAAAAAAAAAGACCTAAAAAAAATAAAGTGTAGGGTTCAAAGTACCGATAAACCCCTTCTACCATATTAGGGTGTATCGATACTCTGAACCTTGCCTGTTTCACCAATTCATTCTGTTCAGTCCATACCCATCGCTAGATTATGGGCACTGAAATCATTTCTCACTATTTCTAAAGTCCTTTTTTGTCTGCTCCTGGCTTTATCACCATTCATCCTACATCTTTGTTTTCATTATCTTATTAAATAGCTTACTTTTCTCAAAAATATAAAAAGCCTACTTTGTTTCACCAATTTGTTCTGTTCAGTGCCATATCCATAACAAGCCTACTTTCTCACAACTTTCAAAACTTCTGTTGGAGTACTATTGGGTCCTAACGTCTTTCCCTTTATCTTGTTTAGTGCATCTTTCACTTCAGTAAGTCTGGTTTAACAAAGGTATATGTTATTTTCAGTACTATGAGTTACTAATCCCTCCACTAGCAGTCTCTACATGTTCCTCGTTTAATAATGTTTGAAATAGTTTTTCCATCTTAGTTCTATGATCTTTAATCTAGCTTCTTTGATAAATTCCATTTCTTCCTTCTTTGGCACTTTATGATGTAGTTCATCAAATTTAACTTTACTTTCTTGCGCCCTTTTTTATGGTTTTATATTTTCTAAGTTTTCTACTTTCTTAGGGCATGTTTGGTACCATGGACATCTTTTCAAGAAATATTTATTCCTTGGAAATCATTGAAGTAATATTAGTTTATGTGCACATTTTTTATTATTTTTTCAAGTCGGTTAAGTGCCACAAAGACAAAAAGGTAAAAAGTAGGTGGTGAAACCAGGTGTTTAAAGTAGGCATTTTTTTATAAACATCCCAACCAAATAGAAAAAGTAGGTGGTGAAACCACCATGCCTACTTGGTGCTGATGTGGAGCATGTATGCAAATAAATGTCAATGGTACCAAACACCTACTTAGTTCTTTTGCCTATCTTTATAACATGTTTATTTTAATTGGATTATATTTTGAACATCTTTATTCCACCACCAAATTTCTGTATATATATTCTCCTATAACATCCTTCTTACTTTCTACAAAATTAGCCATTTCATGCCACATATCACTAATCTCTTCATCTAAATTTTATTTGACTTCTACTATGAATCTATTTCTAAATTGTACTAGATTTACTCCTTTTAGATTTACCCACCTAATACTTTGACATCTATTTTCTTCTGTAATTCTCTCACATTTTCCTAGGCATATATCTACCATCATTAATCTATGTTTGAGTGGTTAAAACATTAGAATAACTTTGCAATCTTTACATATCATTCTTTATGTTCTCCTACGAAAGGAAAATAAATCTATTTGACTTATGTTTGATCAACTTTTAAATGTTATTAAATGTTTATAATTCTTTTGAAAATGTGTTTACAATTGTCATTGTTGGTTCGGCTGTCTTAATTTGTATGTTTATCCTTGTTGGGTCTTAAGTCATTAGTTATTGGGCCCTAGTTACTGGGCCTAATCTTATTTAGTGTTTATTTGACTAAGTGTCCCTCCACTAATCAGGGGCATTCTGGTCTATTTATGTAACATTATGTAATGTTGTTATAT
>NW_010729188.1:496107-507354 GCF_000365185.1 Nelumbo nucifera
TTTTCCTCTCCAAATTCTCCCCTTTCTTCTTTAGAGTCAAGGCTTTCAAGTTGGTCCATCAAATCTCTCTTTCTTTCTTCTATCCTCCCAAACTCCAAAATATTCCACTCCTTAATCTTTGTTTTCAAGAATTGTATTTTCTTATGAAATCTCATCCCCTCCCATTCCACCAAGGGGTTACACTCATTCCACCACTCCCTTACTCTACTGGTAAACCCGGGATAGAGTAACCACATGTTTTCAAATCTAAAAGGGTTGGGTCCTCCACTCTTCTCTTCCTTGCATAACACTATGGGCCAAAGGTCTGAGGTCACCCTAGGTAAAGCTCTAGATGTCAAGTTCCACCAGTGTTCTTCCCAATCCATAGAAAACAAGAACCTATCCAACTTAGAGCATAAGGGTCTATCTTGGAGATTTGACCAAGTAAATGTCTTCTAGGCTAACGGAATCTCCTTAAGTTCATAGGCATCCACAAACCTATTAAACTTCCTCATACTCGTTGTCACCCTCTGATTGGTCTTATTAGTTTCCTCTAGGTATCTGATCACATTGAAGTCTCCACCCACACACCATGACCCCTCCCATAGCACTCTTATATCATCCAATTCCTCCTAGAAAACCTCTCTCTCTGTAGTCATTTGGCCCATAGACATTTGTAAGCACCCACACAAATCCATCCTCCTACTGTTTGAACTTCATGGAAACTGAGCATCTTCCCATCAGTTCCTCCAGACCTTCAACCACATCCCTCTTCCATATTGTCACTATCCCCCCTGAAGCACCCCAAGATGGGGCAGCCACCCAACTGATCCCCCTGGCTTTCCATACACTCCGTGCCCAACTATTATTAAACTCCATTCTCTTGAATTCCTGTAATAGTACTATGTTTGGGTCGAACCTCTTTATTACCTCTTTTATTGTTGCTCTTTTCCTTGCACTTCCCTAACCCCCTCAAATTCCAACTTAGTATCTTCAATCTCACTTCTTTCTTAATTCCCTTCTGCCCTTCACCACTACTTTCCCCCTCCTTTCCCCTTCTGCCCCAAACTTCTTGTCTCCTTCCACATCTCTTCTCAATCTTTCCACTTCACTCAATTTTCTCTTCCTCTTTTGTAGACCATCTTTCAGCACATTCAAATCTTCTAATCTGCATCCCAACTTCCCCACAAAATCCGCTATCAAATCCTCTTGCTTAGATCCCCCCCCAACAGCCCTCCCTACACACTCCCCTTCAACCCTATCCTCCTCTCCTTGGGTCCCTCCCCTCCTCTATCCTCTCCATCCTTCCTTCCTATGATGTTACCTCCCACCTCCTCTATGCACTCCACAATTTCCTTCCCAACCCAGCCCTCCTTTCCTTCCCTCCCCTCCCCTAAGCCCTCCTCTCTTCTGTCCTCTCGACCCTCTCTCCAAATTAAATTTCCTTCCACCTCATTAAATACTCTCAATAATCTCCCATGCTTTCTCATTTCTTAACCTCCCTTCCCGCTCCTCTTCACTAGTTTCCAATCCCCTTCCCAAAACCTTAGAAATCTCACCACCTTGACTGGATGCACATACATGGTCTGCAGGACATGGGTCGGGAGCAGAATCTGGAACACAGGACACAAAAGACACATTAGTAGCATAAACTAAATTCACTTGGTTACCTAGTTTTGATAGAGGGGTTGGAATAAAATTGTTCCCGACCTCCCTTTCTTGATCCAGAGGTTGGTAAAAATCTATCTCCCTAAGTTGGTTGGGAAGACCATCTATCCTTGGTCAACATGGCGATCTTTCCTCTGTACCCTTGATTCACCCCCGCTTGGTGTGTTCCTGCTTTGCTTCAGGTTTTCCTGATATCCCCTTTCTTGTGTTGCTTGCCAAATCTGAAGTCTTGAGAATGGGTTTTTTCGTGTACTGACTTCATTCTCATCTAACTTGTAGAGTCCCAAGCTTCTTTCTTCCTCTAGTCAACCTTCCTGGCCTCCCATTAACTCACTCTGAAACAACCTTGCAATGTTTCATCCTCCCATGTCACATGCAGTATAGCCACCTTTGTCATTCACGCTGCCAATACCGATACCATCATCTGAATCTTCTCCTTCATCTACACTACACATTACCCAACCTTCGTCTGCCTCCTCCTTCTCTTCGGCTCTCTCCCTTGTGTACCTTGGGTTTGGCTTCTCTGAGAAGCGTCACCCTAGGCTCCGTTCCTCACTGGTGTGACGTGGGACCCACTGGAGGTCCCTTTGCTTGTCCGTTTGCCGCTGCTACAGGCTGCTCTCAACGCCCCTAACCATTTAAGATGATGATAGACCCAAACTCCTGTCCATCATCCGTTCAAAGCCCTTCTCCTTCGCCCGACCCACATGACCATTTAAGTTGTCAAGTGGGTCACTTAAAAATGATTTTGGTTTGTTGTGTGGTTCGCCCGACCCCCCTATCAACTCGACCAGCTTGGACCGAGCTAAACTGCAACCTGGGCCACTCCCTTTCTTCGTCACGTCAGCGAAGGATAAAGAGCCCGCCTTATCTTTAAACCTTTCAAAAAATTTTGAATTAATTACGTTAATTGGCTGACTTGTCGATTGAGTTACCCAGCCGTCCCATTAAATCTTTCCTTAAATTCCACCTGCGCCCCTTTTTGACCGCCCTCTCTCTGCCCTCCACGTGTCCACCATCCTTCCAGCTCATCGTCTTCAACCTTGAATCCTCTTCCCCATCACACCTGTTCGACTTCTGAAGCTACCCACACCTTTATACTAGACTGCATCCGAGCAAATCTCGACGCACCTAGGCATGTCTTCGTGTTTAACACCAGCCACACGAACCTCGACGGTGGCCAAACTACGTTTATCAGCTTCCACCAACACTCCTCCTAAGATCTGTGCTATATGTTCAAGAACAGAGTCCCACCACAGGTGGAAGGGGAGACCTACAAACTTCAGTCGAACGCAACCATCTTGTAGTGCAGCTTCATTACAGCTGGGACTCCAATTCTGGACCTGTATCAGGCCCCGGTCCACCTCTACAGCTTTGAAGCTTAGTTCCTGGTTGCCAACATCCAGAACGACTTTTGAATCTGTAAATGGAACCAGCAGGGCTTCGTTTCCAAAACCAATATCTCCAGCTACTGCATTCAACACTTTCTTCCAGTCTGTCACTTCTTTATCAGCCTTCAGAACCATTCTTCTCCTCCATACATCTGTCCCTGCTCCCACCAGAATTCTCCAATGCACAGAATAGCAAGCCACCACCACACCATCGTTCAAGGTATTTTGAGCTTCTGCACTCCCGGTAGTTCTAATCGAAGCTGACTCCTCCTGATCCTTCCTACCCTGGTCCTTGGAATTTTGACCAATTTCCTCCACTCCTTCTATCCTCCTCCTTCCAAAGCTACAAGGAAGGACTGCAGCACCTTCCTGATAGTCCTCCACCCTTTCTGCATTCTCCCTTCCGGCACACAGAGCATTTGTTTTCCAGCTCTTCCAAAGAACTCCTCCACCGTGATGAACCACCCCTTCCAATTTCTTTTCAGTTCAATTGCATATTTCTTGCCTGGAACTGACATTGAGTTCTTCCAGCCATTCACCTTGCCGGAGTTGATAGCCCCATCTATAAAACCTTTCATCCACACAATGACATCCTTTGGTACCAGTATTGTCGCCCTGCTGTTCTCTCTAATGTTCAGTGCTTCCTTACCTTTGATCTGATCCTCCTCGAACTTTAAGGTCTTAGCTTCGATCAACACCTCAGACCTCCATCTTCCTACGGTTCTGAATCCCCTCTCCCCCTCCATCTTAGCTCGTCTGCATTCACCTCAGACCTCCATCTTCCTACTCAACTGCTAGGCTCTTTCCACTTCACTCTTCTTCTTTCTTCTCTTTTTTATTTCTCTTTCTTTCCCCTTTCTAGTATAGGTTTTGACATTGGGACCTGGTTCTTCCACTCGCCCATCTCCATCACCCTTTCCCTATTCTGAATTTTCCACATTTGAGCAAACTGGATCATGCTCTAAACCTGGTTCTTCTTTCTCTTGTCCATCCCCATCACCCTTTCCCTGTTCTGAATTTTCCCCATTCGAGCAGACTGGGTCAGGCTCTAATCCTCTAATTCTTTCCTCCTCTTCCAGCAAATTAGAGAGATTGCTGAATACTAAACCTAAGACTTTATCCTCACTCAACTCCACATTTTCCTCCAAACTCCCTGAAACTGCTAAAGGCCAAAAAGCACTAGGGCAATCAGCATTCACGAGCTTTGTAAAACACAAATTGTAACACATTTTGTAAAGCACTTGGAAGATCATTTAACAAACATCCGAACTAATGCAATTTCTAAAACATAATTAACTAGTTGTTTGGGCATGCTGGGAATGTTAGAAAAAGTGTATTACCATTATACAATAATTTTTTTGTTAATATATCGGTATCAGGGATAATATTGTAATTTTCTCTATGCTAATAGAAGTGAATATGTTTGGAACAGATACCACACGATTGATTAATGACCCCAAACTCTCTCCACATTCAATTTTCTCTTTTTTATATCCATTCTCAACTTGAGGAGGAGTATAGAGAACAATTACGGCCCTATTTGGATAGACTTTTATAAAAGTACGAAAGTACGAAAAACACGATATAGTGTTTGTTTCATATACTTTATATTTGCTTTCGTACTTTTGGAAAGCATGAAAAACACCAAAAGCACGAAGTCAGCTTTTTATACTTCGTGCTTTTGGCGAAATAGTACTTCTGTTTTTGTGCAAACAGCGGGTCACATGCGACCACCCTTCGATAAAACTCTTGACCCTACCTTTGCTCCCTGCTGATAGAGTCGGAATCACTGGTCTCAGACCACAAAACCACTGGAAACCATCACCAGAAGCACGAATGGATGTGCTTTTGCCAAACAGAAAATGGTACTTCTGTTTTGGAAATCATACTTTTCAGAATTTTTTACCCAACGGTTTTGAAAGCAAAAATACGAAAGTAAAAGTATTTTATGTACTTTGTATTTTGGTATTTTTAAAAGTACAAAAAGTAGAAGTCTATCCAAACAGCACCTAAATTATTTGGATGTTTTATTTTTGTCTTTATGATTATAGGGTTATTTTTGCATTTAATTTATTTTTACCAAAACAGGGCAAATTTGTCATTTACTAATCCTGTACAGTACAATATAAAAGCAATAGAAGCAGTAAATGGGGTGCATAGTCTTTTCCTCTCTCTCTCTCTCTCTCTCTCTCCTGCTTGCAGCTACATATTTTTTTATTTTCTTACTGCATTTACAGGACTGTAACAAATTAAGTATGCCTAATACATGGCAACAACCCTTATTTCACACAACAAAGATGATTTATTTTTTCAATTTAATCAAGTCCCAAACTGGTTCTGAGTACCAAGATGACAGTAACAAACAAGTCAAAATACGGCATATTGGCAGGTGATATAAAAAAAATTATAAATTAGACACAAATGAAAGATGGTTCTGAAATAGTAAAAAGAAAAGTTGATAAAGCCTTACAAATGGGCAATGATGATCCATGTCCAGTATGCACATTCCACATGAACGACAATGATGGGCTCGTGGTGATTTTGGCTTTGAACAATACAGACAAAAGGTGTAATTCTCAAGGCCAGCTTTCCCCACAACTGGATAGCTACCCCAGAGTATGCTTGGTGGAGTGCCAGCACAGAAAAATGCTGCAAGGCAGAAGCTAGAAACTGTACTTATAGCCAAGATCACTGTTATGATAGAATGAGAAACCCCACAGAAATAGCTGATAGAAAAAACAACTGGATAAACTGCCCATACTCCACCACCTGCAATTTTTTGGATAGAAGCATGAGAGACATAGAATTTATAGCAATTAGAAACTGCAAAAGAGGAACTAATCCAATTTGAACACTGGCCTACATGCTATGGCTGGAAAAATGAATGCTTTTGGATATCAGAGCTCCAATATCTCCATATAAGAAACATCACATTATAAATTTAAATCAAGGTGAATACCCAACATTGGTTTCAGATATCTGGGGTCTTGAGTACACCAAAAAATGATCTAACCTTTGACCTTATTTTGCACAAAGTAGCTACTCTCAGACTCGAAATCCACATTCTCACACTTCGCCAGCCCAAGATTTAACCATTACACAAAGTAATGGTCCTTAGATTACAGATTTGCAGTACTATAAAAGGAAAGAAGGGGAGAGAAATTATGAAACACAAGAAGTTAACAGAATATTTACAATACTCAATCAGCAACTTTCTCTCCAATAGGAGCTAAACCATTCAGGTTGTACATATATGGTACACTCAGATAATCATGTTTTTGAGTGACCCTGCATGTGCAGGGGTGACCAGGTTTCAAATCTTGGAAACAGCCTCTCTGTATGTGGAGGAGGGTGAGGGGTGTAAGGCTGCATACATGTGTCCATCCCCAGACCCCGCAATGGCGGGAGCCTTGTGCACTGGGCTGCCCATTTTTTAGATAATCAGGTTTCTCAGGTACAACACAGGACATTGAGCAATATGTACATTAACCATGAACAGGGAGATGGGGAGAAAAAACTACATTACGAGATTGGCCTTGTCTAAACTCTACTTATGTAATATGAAATGTTTTTACATATCAGATATACTATATAAAGAGGATACTTTCCTAGGGTTTTTTGCAGGTTATAAAAGTTAAATCCAAATTCCATGCATCCTATATGGGTTCATACTTACTTGCACAAATTCTCTTACACTTGTAAATTTATATATGTTGAAAATTTAATAAAATTTGGCAAAACTTTTTTTTATCAGTAAAAACAGAGAAAACTTTATTGATATAGAAGAAATTTGCAATGGAGAGCAGCCTCAGCTACCCTTGTAACAATAAACAGAAAAACAAACCCAGATTTTAGCTATTTAGAATTACAACCATGCCCAGAAAGTCTGTTCTCTTCTAACCCCTTGTTTTGCTAATTGATCTGCTAAATTGTTAGCCGACCTTGGAACCCACCAGATTGATATTTGCATATCTTTGGACAGACTTCTGAATTTTTTGATCTCATTTCTGAACCACCAAGGACTCTTTTCCTCTCCTCTCAACCAGCTTAGGATCACTTTAGAGTCCCCTTAGATTATCAAATTCTGAATGCCGAACTCCATTGCTTTTTGTAAGCCATACAGAACTGCCTCCAGCTCAGCTCTTATGGAATTCCCTTCTCCAATTGGTCCCAAGGATAACCCCAAGATTTCTCCCTTATCATTCCTTAACACTCCTATTCCAGAAGGGTCTAGATTACCAACACTGCTCCCGTCAACATTCAGCTTGAGGAAATCAGGTGTTGGTGGATCCCACTGTTGCAAAGCAGTAATATTGGCATGCTTTCAGACTTGGGTATATCTTGGGACTTTGGCTTCAGAAGGGGGCTAAGGGAAAACGAATGTGAGTCCCTATTGCTTTTGTTATCAACCCTCGAGAAGGTCTACTTAGACTAAACTACAGATGATAGTAGGGTTTGGTCTCCAACTCCTGATGGGTTATTCTCTTGTGCCTCCTTCAGTTTGCTCACTCACTCTAACCCTTTGGGGGTGAACTTCCCTGTGAGAGAAATCTGGTGTAAACCGATCCCTCCTAAAGTACCAGCTTTCTGTTGGGAAGTGTTCCTAGGGAAGGTGGTAAACACTTGTGATGTGCTACAGAAAAGAAGGCTAAACAAATGCCTATCCCCTCATGTGTGTGTCCTTTGTAAGGATTGTGGTGAAACCCTACCCCATTTACTATTATCCTACTCTTTTGTTTATTGTATTTGGGATTTTGTTTGTTCTCTCTTTGGATGCAGATGGGCTCCCCCACAGGATGTGGTAAGTCTATTCAGCCCCTCCTTCATGAGGCAGCAGAAGAAAAGAGGAAAGTGCTTATGGAAGGCAGTAAGAGCTGCTGTGTTATGGACTATATGGGAGGAAAGAAACCAAAGACTCTTCTCGGAAAAAAGTAAAACAAAGGAGGAACACATTGGGTGATGACCATGGAACTATTCAAAAAGTTCTCCATGAATGACATTCTAAGAAACTGAACTGAAGTAGCACAAACAGGCGTACCCAAAGAAGATGTGAGAGAGGAATGGAAGCCACCTGCAATGAACAAATTAAAACTAAACTTTGATGGGAGTTCCCTTGGTAACCCGGGAAGGGCAGGCATAGGGGGTGTGATAAGAAATCATCTGGGTGAAATTGTGGCACTCTTCTCAGGACCAGTTGTGGCACTCTTCTCGGGACCAATAGGTATTGGTGACTCAATACAGGCTGAATCTCTGGCTCTACTTCAAGGCTTAAAGATGGCTGAGCAGATTGAAACAACAGAATTAGAAATAGGAGACTCACTACTGGTCATCTCTTGGGCTAAACACATCACATCAGCACCTTGGAAGCTCAAATTTATCTACAGAGAAACTGACACAATTGCAAAGAGATTCAACTCTCAGTTTGCTTGGGTGAAAAGGACTGCAAATGGGTTGGCAGATACCCTAGCAAAACAGGGGGCAAATAGGCCAACCTTGTACTGGGCTGAACTATAACTGTTTTGTGTCTGTAGACTGGGTTATAGATTGGGTTAAAGCATTATTGCAACCTATATCTATTGTAATTCAATATTTCTCTGTTATTAATAAAAGTCTTGCTTGCTGAAAAAAAAAAGAGAAGACTAGTGGTGTCACCACCATGTCCTTAGGCTTACAATAAGAATCTATAGTTTAGGCTCCGATCTTGAAGGGGATGACATTGTAGAGACCTTCCCAATCTCAATTCTCTTTTCGGCTCTATCTTCTTTTTTAATTTTCCACAAGATGGTCCTTGGTGAACAGAAGTCGTGGCAGCATAAAATTTTCAATCCACTCAGTTGCTGAGCTCCAAAACACAATCCCATTGCCAACATTTTCCTTTCTAAAGTTGCTGCTACTCGACACTACAGACAGCACCCTCATCGTGGTCATCACAACCATCCACAATAACCCTTTGTTTGGGTAGATCATCACCGTTTCTTCCCCAAAACCCTAGTCAACAGAGAAACCCTTTCTTTGAGTAGATCATTGCTTGTGTTTAAGGGTTTCAGGTCCTAGACAAGCAATCTTTCTCGACCTCAGGCCTTTCTTAAGATCAAGAGCTATTTTCCACACTACTTCCCCAACAAATTCCCCCCTTAGACCTTCAGAGCCTATAGTCACCATTGTGTCCTCGGGCTTACAATAAGCATAAGAAGAAGGTCCATCAGCAGCTAAGAAATTAATTGGTGCCATGTAAAAAGGGGAAATTTTTTTTCAAGAGTAATAAAAGAAATTTTATTAAAAGAAAAAAAGATACAAGGTAAGAAAAAAGGGAAGATTTCACAACTGACAGGCATTACCAAAGGAGGCACTATCTATGCTTTCAAATTGTCATCAGCTGCCGAAACGCATGAATAGCCACCTGTAGTAGTAACTTGGTAAGTTACCAATCCAATGGCCTAAATGGTGAATATTTTGAACTATTAAACCAAATAGTCAAATAGTTGAACAGCCACTCAGAGCTAAAAATAGTTTGATCTATGGATTGGGTTTTACAACAACGGTACCCTTATCCACGTACATAATTTTAGACAATTGAGAGTTGAATCCTCATTTCCTAAATCTGTACTTGTGTAATTATGTTGAGGGCCCAGGAATAGGATCTCGTCACGGGTCGGTCCACGGGGAAAACCTCCTGTTTTCCCTTGTTCCTTCCTGCTCTTGATGAACCTATCTTGGCGCCTCTGGTGATTTGTTCAAGAGATCACCAACTCTCCTAACTCACTTCTTCAACTGAATATTCGATATCTCATTCAATAATGGGGTCTCCTTAAATAGGAGATTACAAGAGTCCTAATCAAAGGGAGTCTCCTTGCTGAATAGGGAGACTTCCAGTTCTATCTTGCTAAGGATAAGATAAGCTAATCCTAATTTGATAAGCTACTAACAAGATAAGATAAGAGATGAGAACAATAAGATAAGAACAAGCAAATGAGCTAATCTAATCTAGATAAGGCTGCTATTGCCGAACTGGGTAGGATGAGTATCACTGAATCATTGCTGCTGCTGCTGGTGGGTCAGGTGCCTGTTGCTGCCTGCGGCGATGGTACGTCTTCCCGAGGAAGGCGTCCATAACATTACTCCCCTCCTGGACTACGAGCTTGTCCTCAAGCTCGAACTTTGGATATGTGGCTTAGAACTCCGCCAATGGGATCCATGTGGCTTCTGTTGATGGTAAATTACACCATTCCACCAAGACATCAAGGGTTCCACGATTGAAACGAGAGCGGGTGACAGCTTTAGGTTGGGGGACCAGCTTGCCATCTTTCAAGGGTGGCAGGGAGGGAACTTGGTCCAGGGGAACACCCGTAAATGGCTTCAGCAAGGAGATGTGGAAGACATCATGAATCCGGCTGGTCTCAGGCAATTCCAGCTGGTAGGCCACACTGCCAATCCGTCTCAGAACCTTGTAGGGCCCATAGAACTTAGGGGCCAGCTTCGGGACAGCCTTGTGGCGCAAGGAGCGTTGCCGGTAGGGCTGGAGTTTCAACCAAACAAATTGTCCTAGGTCGAATGACAGTTCCCGGTGGTGCTTGTCATAGTGGAGCTTCATGCAGAGCTGGGCCTGCTGTAAGCGAAGGCGGACGTCGGCTAGGAGGGCATCGCGTTCTTGTAAGGAGTGATCAATTGCTTCCAAACGAGTAGAACCCGGCTCGTAGGACAGCAAGCAGGGAGGATCCCTGCCATAAACGACGCGAAAGGGAGTCATGCCAAGAGAAGAATGGTAGGCTGTGTTGTAGCAGTACTCGGCCCAAGGGAGCCAATCCACCCACCATCGTGGTTGATCGCCTACGAAACAGCGGAGATACATCTCGATTGTGTGGTTAACCACTTCCGTCTGACCGTCGGTTTGTGGCTAGTAAGCTGATGAGTAGGCCAGGGTGGTGCCTTGTAGCCGGAATAACTCTTTCCAGAAGGCACTAATGAAAACCGGGTCTCTATCGCTGACTATGGATTCTGGTAACCCATGGAAGCAAAAGACATGTGTAAAGAAGGCGAGAGCAACCGAAGTGGCACTGTACGGGTGTAATAAAGGAATGAAGTGGGCGTATTTAGAGAAGCGGTCGACTACCACAAAGAGAACTGATTTGCCACCTACCTTGGGTAGTCCCTCAATGAAGTCCATGGAGATGTCGGCCCAGATCTGTGTCGGGATGGAAAGGGGCTGAAG
>NW_010729188.1:510908-522717 GCF_000365185.1 Nelumbo nucifera
CAAGATAAGATAAGAGATAAGAACAATAAGATAAGAACAAGAAAATGAGCTAATCTAATCTAGATAAGGCTGCTATTGTCGAACTGGGTAGGATGAGTATCACTGAATCATTGCTGCTGCTGGCGGTGGGTCAGGTGCCTATTGCTACCGGCGGCGATGGTACGTCTTCCCGAGGAAGGCGTCCATAACAAATTATCCATGTCTAGGTATCATAGGGTATTGTTGAGCCAACCAGGTTTGAGCCCAACACCTTGAGCCAACTTCAAGCCTCAACTCTATAAAGGGAAAAAGTTAGTGTAGTTCACAGTATTATGGATCACGAATATCTCTCTTTATATTACAGTTGTAATTTACTAGTCCCAAAGGAGTATATATACTGAACAACTACATAACCAATCCCTCAAACACACCACTCACTCTCTTGGTTTATTGACTTGGTTTCCAGCACACAATCGATACAAAAGTATATGATATCAAATTAGGTTGTATACGGAGTGATCATGTTGAGAGCATGGTTCACAATATCAACAATATTTGGCACAATATCCACAAAATTCCCCATTATTTTAGGGGACAATACGAAATAATTCAATGAACTTTTTTCTTCACATCTCTAATACATTGTCAATATGTCAACAATATTCCAAATTTCTTTATAAACTATGCATTTAAAATTTTGGAATATCATTGAAACTTCCTAGTAGTTCACTAAAATCATTGATTTTTTCCAAGTTTTCCCTACAAGAACAAATAGGGATTCAATGATTAGATTATTGGCTTACAAGTCTGAACATGATTCACTTACCAAGTCACTATGATTCAAATGAAAAAGAAAAGCCATGCAACTACAAAGAAGGATTCTCAATCTAAACATAAAGCAATAAAGAAAACGGAAGTCAAAATGGCAAGTGAATGGCATAGATATAAAAGAGAAGATCACTAAAAGACTAAAACAGGTGTGGTTTTCCTATGAGGTCCAATGATAGGGTCTGATTTGCATAGGTATAGTTGGTTCTATATTTAAAACTTCAAGGCCATTGAATTAGTTTAAGAGTTAATAAACTCTTCTTTGAACTGAAATAGGATAGTGGAAATTCAATAACTTTCATTTTTTTTTTTGAGTCCTGCTAGGATTTCTAATGAATCTACAGTAAATATGGATATTTTCTGCAAAAATAAATGAAGTTTATTTGAGTTCTTACAGCTTGTGCTATTTGTGGTAAGTAATTCCCATGCCCTAGAGTGCTTCTAGGTATCCATGAGTAATTCCAGGTTTTCTCTCCCTCCTCTCTCTCTCTCTCTCCTCTCTCCATTTTCTTTCTTATTCCTTCAATAATCCATTACAGCTATTAATAGACATTAGTTTTTAATCAAAGGACGACCATTCAACATTCTCAAAGGACTAGAACTGATCCAAGTAAGTTTCTAATCCCTGTTAGTGATTAATGGTTGCAAGGATTTCAGCATCATCTATGCTGATTTACAAGCTAGGATGCAAGATGTTCCTTCCTTTTCTCTCCATAAAGGCTATTTATTTTAAACACTTGTTTATGTCTGCCAAATAGGTCATTTTGGTAGAGATAAGACAATTGCTATGGTAGAAGATAGGTTTTACTGGCTTATAATGAAAAATGAAGTTGCCCATATTATAAAGTAAAGAAAGACATGCCAATTTGCCAAAGGAATGTAACACTAGGCTATATATACCTTTGTTAATTCCTCATAAACCATGGCAAGATTTATCCTGAATTTTGTCCTTGGACTGCCCAAGACTGCTAGGGATCATGATACCATATATGTTGTGGTAGATTGTTCCTCCAAAATGAGTGTGGTGAGTCAATATATGCACAAGCCTAGAACATCACATATGCAAGAAGTAAATAGGATTTTCTCCTATCTAAAAGGATGCCCAAGCAAGGTGATATTATATCCTAAGCATGGGCATCTCAAGGTGTGATACAGACAAAAAGCAAGATATAAGTAGCACTTCAAGTGTACAGCAATAAATACAACAATATCAAGCTAAAAACAACGAATAGTTGAATTCTTAGGAATTTCAGATCTAAACCTAAAGCAGAACTCCTCCTCAAACAGTTCTGCTACAATAATAATGGTGTCAAGCTGGCCTCTCACGCGGACACATAGCGGTAGAGGGATTGAAAGACACCAAATGGATCGGCTCCTCAAAACCTAAGCTCCCGATACTTGAAAGCCCTAGTTGGGGCTGAGCTACAGCTCAAATAAGAGAAAGAACATAAAAACACCCCCATAGAAATAACCCCCTTCTCTTTTCTAAGACCCAATGGGCTAGAGAAGCCAACTAAAATATTTACACATAAGCCCCCCCAAAATATAACTTTTGTTACAAAAACACCAAAGAGATCAAAACTCAACAAATGCACACCCAATTGCCTCTTCCAGAATTTGAATTATGAAATGATGAAAATGCCCCTAGACCTAAATTGACTACAACGCTTCCCAAGAAAACTATTTGAGGATCCTACTACAAAAACAAACTCAAAACATATTCACATCATTTTTTTCTTTATACATTTTCCCTCTTTTTTTTTTGGGCTTGTCATTCCCGCTAGGCTAAAAAGAGCTCAACCCCGTGTGACCACTAGTGTTAGCAACTTTGCACATATCTCCATCTAGCTTAATAAAATTTTCTTCACTAATCCAAGAGTTCTCAATTGTTGGTTTCCCTTTCCACTTGACCAAGAACCTAAAATAGGCCCCATTTCGAATGTTGGTGACTTGAACATCTTCTACACCTACTTGCTCAAATTCATTAGAACTATTGGCCCTTTGCAGTGTGCATTTGTCCTTGATCAATTTTTGTTGCTAGTTCTAGACCTCCATGGTAATCAAAAAGGTATGCTACATTAAAAATAGATGAAATGGACAAACCAGCAAGTAGTTCAATTTCATGTGCATTATCCCCAAGCTGTCTTAACACTTTGACATTGACTAATTTTTTCTGCTTCATTTTGTTGTAAGCCCCAACAAGAAACCGCTTAGGCCACAAATAAACCATGACTAGGTCACCCTTATGAAACTCTTTCACTCAAAAGGAGTCTTCCCTGTAGATCTATTAACTAAATCTTTTAAGGAAAACTCAACTTGTGGTAGGATAAGATCTCATTACTTCAAGTAATCTCCAATTTAACTCCTCAACAGGTTTCCCTAGCTTCAATTAACCACTTCAGTTTGCCCATCTATTTGTGGATGAAATGTACTACAATACTCATATACTTCCATAAAGTTCTCAAAAAAGTGGCTAAGGAATCTTGTGTCACAATTTAATGTGATGGATCTTGGCAAAGCATGCAAAAAACAACTTTTTTGAAAAACAATAGCTATATGAGAAGCATCAGAAGTCTTTTGGCAACCAATAAAGTGAGCCATTTTAGAGGAACAATCAACTAGAACAAAAATAGAATCATTAATTGTTCTTGGCAACTCCAACACAAAATCCATAGTAATAATTTTTTTGAAAATAAATAAAAAATAAAATTCATTAGAAAGAAAGAAGGAATATAAACAAATATGATAAAAAAACCCCCCAAAGAGAAAGAAAAAGCCACCCCGGAAGCAACCTCATAGAATAAAAATATAAACCCCCTACATTTTGAAACTTAGAACTCACTCTACACAATTGGAATTCTTCTCACACCCATACTCTCCTACCTCCAAAATTGGCAATTATTTTCTTCAGATTTTCTAAAGACCTTTCTTACTCCTCACCCCCTATGAAAAAAAAATCCCCAATATTTTACTCACCTCCACCTCCTTGTTAACAAACTCTTCCAAGTCTACCCTCCTTTGAACAGCATAAGTTTTGTTCACTTCCACTTCCTTAACCCTGCTTGTTGTATATGTGGATGATATTTTAGTGACAGGGAGTGATAACAGTGAGATTGAGTCTCTTAAGCAACTCCTTCATCAAGAGTTTGAGGTAAAAGATCTGAGAGAGCTACAATACTTCTTGGGTATTGAGGTAGCTAGGTCCAAACATGGGATTTTTGTTTCTCAAAAAAAGTACATTCTTGATTTGTTGGAAGAAACTAGAAAGTTGGGTGTTAAGCCTGCTGACACACCTATTGAACAGAATCACAAGATCAATGCAGAGGGTGGAGAGCCCCTTGAAGATAAAGCTATGTTCTGGCAAGTGAATGGTCCAATTCACACTTCAATAATAGTCCAATTCCTTCCAGATTGATGTTAAGTCTAAGTAATACACCAAGAGACTCCTCTCCCTCTACTTGCAAGTGGAGGATTCAACTTGCAATTGGTATATCTTTGCATAATGCTTCTGCTCCAAATAGGTAAATTTTGCTTGCTCCCATATTTCACAAATTGTTTCAGCCCACATAAATGTTTTCCTTACTTGTGGCAACATGGAAACTAAGAGCCACAACATCACCATACTATTCTCTTGGTTCCACCTGTCATGTCCAGCACTTTCAGCCTTTGGTTCCTTCACTTTACCATTAATATAGCCTATCTTCCCCTAACAGTAATGTAGAGTTTAATTCCCCTGAACCATTCAAGGTAATTTAGTCCATCAAAGGGAATTACAACCATGGGGAAACTCATATCCAGCCCTCCACCCATTCCAATTTGACTTCCAGAAACCCAAGAAGTTGCAGAATTCTTAGAAGACATGGTTCAGTTCACTATTCAGCCTCAACACACACCCTAAGATCCCTCCTAACACCAAAAACAGTCCTAGAAACACACCAAAGATGCAAACCACATGCACACTGCAATCTGGACAGTCTGAATACAGACCAGCTTTAATTCTCCAAAATAAAAATTATTAAGTTGATTTTAGTGCTGTATTGCCTTAACAGTCACAATCCACCAAACTTCCAAACCATCCAAACACACCGACTACTAGGAGGGGTCATAAAACAGTGCCATCACACCAAAAGGTTAAGAAAAAGGTCATCCACAACCTAAAGGTGTTCTATTTTCAGGTACAAGATCACACGATCCATAGAAAAAGAGGTTAGAACCTCACAACTTCTCTGACAGCATTCAGTAGCCACGATTCATTGGTATTTTCTTGGTACACGAACAAGAGAAAAGGAGAAGGAATAAAAATAAATTGTATCAATCATAGATTGTCTTTTCTTACTTCAATCTGGAGAACACAAAAAGATGGAGAAGAAAAAACTTGTTCGATCTGGTCTCAAACCCAGTAGAACCGCTCTGATACCATATTAACAGAGAAAGAATAGAACAAATAGGAAGAAGAAGAAAAGAGAGAGAGAGAGAGAGAGAGAGAGAGAAGAGAAAGATGAGAGAAGAGAAGAGAGTTTTTGGAGAGAGTATCAGTACTGGCGGCGCCAGAATATTTTATTATATAGGGCATCACTTAAAAGAAGGGAAAAAACCCTTATGCCTCTGTGGTGCTTACAGTGTATAAACAATATAAAGCTGAATATAAAACTGAACTATTTTAACATAGTAAACAGAATAATAAACTAAACTATTCCAACAGAAGCCATATTTCTTTTGAGACCATTGATAGAAAAGTTCAATGAGAAGAAGAAAGCTCTCCATATAGTGTTCATTGATCTAGAAAAAGCATATGATATAGTTCCTAGAGGGATATTATGGTGGGTCTTGGAAAAGAAAGGGGTTCAAATTAGGTACATAGACCTAACTAAGGATATGTATGAGGGGGCAACAACCAATGTTAGAACACTAGTGGGAGAGACCTCAAATTTTACAGCTACTATGGGTCTTCACCAAGGTTCAGCACTTGGCCCTTATTTCTTTACATTGATCCTAGATGAATTGACTAAACATATTCAGGAGGAAGTTCCATGGTGCTTGTTGTTTGCAGATGACATTGTTTTAATTGATGAAACTAATGAAGGATTAAATGAAAAATTAAGCCATGGACAAATGCCTTAGAAACAAGAAGCTTTCAAATAAGGACAAACAGAATATATGACATGTAAATTTAGTACTAATAGGAGTGTAAATCAAGATACACTTGGGATTGGAGACCAAGAAATAACTCAATGCGACCATTTCCAGTACCTTGGTTCAATAATTCATAACAAGGGAGAGATTGCAGAGGATGTCACCCAAGGACGGAGGGTGCATCTAGACTAAAAGGAAGATTCTATAAAACAGTTGTAAGGCCAGCTATGTTGGATGGAACTAAGTGTTGGGCAGTCAAGGAACAACATGTCCAAAAAATGAGTGTGGCAAAATGTGAATGCTAAGATGGATGAGCCTTAAACTTTTTAAAACATTAATTATTAATTTGTCAATAACAACCATGATAAATGCAAACTAATAATGCCACAAACAAAACAGAGCTAACAATTAGAGGCTTGGAATAAACTAAAGTGACATACATATCACAAAGAGCATGAATAGGAGAAGGAATGAAACAAAGCACCGGTCTCGTAACTTTCTCCATCGAAAGCATCGATTATCATGTTTCCGTGGGTTCTGATTTGTTATGGCTCCACACCACCCACACTTGAAAACAGGTGCATATGATGGAAGAAGAAGCCGCAATCCACAACCCCAACACACTGTCTCATAATCCTCAGGAAATGATATTGCATAATTCTCATCCTACATATGATCAATGAAAGATTAAGAAAAATATGAAACAATGTTGTCAAATTAGGTACAAGTGTAAGAAAATACATAATCAGAATAAAGTCTCAATTCTTATTAAAATTGCACATACAATAAGTATTATTTCAACCACAAGAAAACCTAAGTATATAGTTTTCAATTCCTCAGGTTACAAATTATTGTTTAAGATGTATGGAGATGCTAGCTGACTCAGCTGGTAATATGTCCTACTTGTTACAGCAGAGATGTAGGACAGGGTAGGAGTCCTACTAATTTTAGATCTAGTGGTGGGCTTTGTAGAGTGAATAACAGGCTATAAGTGATCAGGGTTGAAGAATGGAGATGGAAAAACAAGTAGACACCTTGCCATCCATGGAAGAATGAGCAAAGTATTAGAAGAGAAGTCTTTTAGTTACGATAAACAGCAATAGGTCACTTGGATCTAAATTCAATACTTTTAACAATATAAAACCCATGTTTTTTTAAAACCAACCCAAGATCAAAACCATTCTTCCACCCAAATGGTGAGTAAAAAATTTAAGCATGCATCTAGGTCAAATAGATCAATCCATGATATCATATAGTTAAACAAAAATTTTAGATAGAAATAAATACACATGATGTAGGAACCCTTGCCTATTTAACACCACAGCCAGGTGTTGCCATGGCGGGTCACTTACAAGAACCATCCTAGCAAACCCTTGCCCACTTAACAGTTAACACTACACTTGGGTTAGAGTGCAGTGCGTCATTTCTAGAGAACGCCCTAGCATGAACAAAAAAAAGACAAATCAAGATATTCATGAGAGTTTGGCAAAAGTTTTAGTGTCAGCTACTAACCTATAAAACCCTCCTCCTTTATTTGTGTTGGGACCGATAGTGTAAGACCTCACACAAGGGGAGTTACAAAAATAAATGTATATAGAAAAATTGGACATGTCTCTAATGTTTTCTATTAATCATATTAAAAAAATAAGTATGATAAACAATAATTGTTTTTATTAATGGTGGAAAATGAATTACAAAATTTACAACCAACCCAAAACCGAAATTGTTTTCCTATTCGATGGTGGGTCAACAATTCAACCTTTTGGGTTAAATGTGTTAACAATTGATATTGTAATTAAATAATAAAAATTAAAATATATATATAAACACAAAGAAGTTATAAATAAATACATAAGTTTTATAGAAAATATTTGAGTACATCTCTAATATTTTATCATATTAAAGACAAAAGTAGAAATCTGCAAAAATAAAAACTTCTTTGGTTGTCACCCTTTCTCTTAGGAAGTGTTTATCAACTTCAATGTACTTTGTCCTGTCATGCTAAACTAGATTGTGGACAATATTGATTGCAGGTTGCAGCTTAAATCATAATGCAACATCATGGGCTCCTCTAGATCTACCCCAATCTCACTTGGCAAGGATCTAACCCAAAGTAATTTTGAGACACCATTGGCCATAGATCTATATTGGCTTCTGCACTTGACCTTGCCACAACTGACTGTCTTTTATTTTTCCATGAAACTAGATTTCCTCCCACATAGGTGCATACCCTTGATGTGGATATTCTGTCATCTAGACACCCTACCCAATCTGCATCTGTATAGGATTGCAGCTTCAAATTCCCATGACCTGAGAATAAAATCCCTACCTGGATGTTTCTTCAAGTATGCAAGTATTCGATCAATGGCTTCCCAGTGTTGAACCTAAGGAGCATGTATATACTAACTCACAACACTCGTAGCATAGGAAATGTCTGAGCGTGTCATGAATAGATATAGTAGCCAACCCACCATCCTCTGATATCTCCCCACATCCTTAACCAACTCATCATCCAAAGCATTAATCTTGTGGTTCGGATCACTAGGAGTATTAGCTGATTTAACTCCTAGCTTCCCAGTTTCTTGCAGTAAGTCCAATACATACTTCCTCTAAGAGATGAATATCCTATGCTTAGATCTTGCAACCTCGATCCCCTAGAAAATGTTTCAGTTCACCTAGATCCTTAATCTTAAATTCTTATTGTAGTAACTTCTTGAGTGCATCAATCTCCTTCTAATCATTTCTTGCAACAACTGTCATCCACATATACAACCAATACTAACACCAATGATTCTCTCCTCTTCACAAAAAAAGTATGATTTGACTAGGTTTGTGTGTATCCAAATTCCAAAACAGATCAATGCTCCTCTAAACTTGTTAAACCATGCCCTAAGTGACTATTTCAAACCATATAATGATTTCTTTAGCATACAAGCTTTTCCTTCACCAACATTTTCATAGAAACAAGCTAAAAGGTCCATATATACCTCTAACAAATCACCATTAAGGAAAGTCTCCATCTCTTCTACTGGAGTCAACCCTCTTGCATTGGCACTGAAAGAACTGTAAGACAGTTCGTAGTGGATTAGGCAATGGGACTAGAGCTGATGGTGAAGTTGATGGTGGAGCAACAGGTGGAACTGATGGTGGAATTGATGGGCCAATGGAGGAACAGGAAGAGGAACAGACTGAGAGCCTCCCCCCCCCCCCAAAAAAAACACTCCCCTAGACACTAGATCATAACAACAACTCCCATAGTGACAAACTTGCTCTCCAACACTGGATCATAACAATAACACCCCTTTTAGTTTTGAGCATACCCGAGAAAAACACATTTCTTGGCCTTATGATCCAACTTCCTACAATGAGGACCAAGAATGTAAACAAAAACAAACACACCCAAAAACTCTCAAAGATATATGAAAAATCTCATCATCTAGAAATAAAGGGTTGAATGGCACCTTGAACCCCAAGATGCATGAAGAAACACAATTGATCAAATACACAACCGTGAGAATTGCATCCCCCCAAAACCGAACAAGAACTGAAGCACACACCATAAAACTTCTTGCCACCTCCACAGTGTCTATTTTTTCTCTCTGTTACAATGTATAGGCACTACTACTTTGATGAATCACACTCCATGTTCCAACTTCCAAAAAATATGTAGCCAAATCATTCTCAAAATATTCTCTAGCATTGTCTACTCTGAAAATCCTAGTCCTCTCTCCAAACTGTGTGAGAACAAAAGCATGATCCCTACATATAAGAACAAAGTTGTAATAACTATCAAGGTATTAAATTTATGAACCACACTATGAAACTTTAGGAGAAAATAATTGAACAAAAATTACAACTTAAAACACGTATATCAAAGAACCAATTTGACTTTATGCCAGGAAGATCAACCATGAAAGCTATATTTCTTTTGAGGCCATTGATAGAAAAGTTCAAAGAGAAGAGAGATCTTCATATGGTGTACATTAATCTAGAAAAGGCATATGACAGAGTTCCTAAAGAGGTATTATGGTTGGTCTTGGAAAAGAAAGGGATTCAATAGGTATATAGACCTAATTAAGGATATGTATGAGGGGGCAACAACCAACGTTAGAACACCAGTGGGGGAGACTTCAAATTTTATTGTTACTATGGTTCTTCATCAAGGTTCAGCACTTAGCCCTTATCTCTTTGCATTGATCCTAGATGAATTGACTAAACAGATTCAGGAGGAAGTTCCATCGTGCATGTTGTTTGCATTGTCTTAATTGGTGAAACTAATGAAGGATTAAATGCAAAATTAAGTTTATGGACAAATGCCTTAGAAACAATAGGCTTTAAAATAAGTAGGACTAAAACAGAGTATATGACATACAAATTTAGTACTAATATGAGTGTAAATCAAGATATACTTAGGATTAGAGACCAAGAAATTACTCAATGTGACCATTTCTAGTACCTTGATTCAATAATTCATAATAAGGGAGAGATTGAAGAGGATGTCACCCAAAGAATTAAAGCAGGACAGGAAAAATGAAGGGGTGCATCTAGACTATTATGTGATAGGAGAATACCACTTAGACCAAAACAAAAATTCTATAAAACAGTTGTAAGGCTAGCTATGTTGTATGGAGTAGAGCGTTGGGCAGTCAAGAAACATGTCCAAAAACCGAGTGTGGAAAAAGTATGAATGCTAAGATGGATGAGCGGAAAATCTAGAAAGGATAGGATTAGAAATGAAGTCATCCATAAGAACCTAGGAGTAACCCCAATAGGTGATAAAATGAGAGGAAATAGACTAAGATTCCGTCATGTGCATAGAAGAACATCAACAGAACTAGTTAGAAGAAGTGATTTGTTACATGTTAAAGGGGCTAGAAGGGCTAGAGACATGGGTAGAAGTAGTAAGAAATGATTTAAGCACTAATAATTTAACCAATGTTTTAAAACGCGGAGGCGTAACGCGAGGCATTCCACTACCTAGAGGTGTGAGGCGTAGTTCAAAACGTAAGAGGCCCTCCCGAACACAAGGAGGCGTAAGCCTCCTTAAGAGGAGTGCATGAGGCATATGAAGCATAAGCCTCCTTTCCTTTTTTTCTTTTTTTTCTTGCTTTTTTCTTTTTTTTTTTGGTCTTTTTACATGAGTGTGTTGTTGGGTTTAGTTTTATTTTTGCTGTTAGAGTGCTGTCAACATGTTCTTTCTTTGTTTAAGTTTTTTATTATTAGGGTGTGCCGCCAATGGCATATTTGTAATTCCCTTTTTATTTTTACAGCATGTTATTATAAATTAGAAGTTGGGCACCACCAGCCCAACCTTTTGACTTCCACACACTTTTTTTTATAGGAAACAGTAACTTTCATTAGAGAATTGAAAAGATTACAGGCTTACCACCCACAAAATGGATGGAAAAAGAAAATTAAAAAATTGCAAACATGCCCAAAACAAAGCCTCCCTAGTAACTCTTTGCTTGGCTAAAGTGTCAACCATTCCATTTGCTGACCTTCTTACCCATTTAAAATGCACCCCAATCTCCCTTGCTAAGCTAATAATCTCTCTTAGAGGTTGTCTAAGAGACCACACTCCCAGGTTTCCAGCTTGCATCCACCCTATTACCAGCTTGGAGTCTCCTTCCACTTCTAATTGCTGCATTCCCCATTATTTTTCCAGTTTCAAACCTTGAAGTAAGGCCATTACATCTGCCCTTAATGAATCTCCCACCCCAATTGGACCTGAGTAAAGGGCCGAGACTTTTCCTTCCTCATTTCTGCACACACCCCCAACTCCCGACTAACCTGGATTACCCAAGGAGCTTCCATCAAAGTTTAGCTTCACCCTGAACTGAGGCGGTGGTACCCAACAATCTTGTACCAC
>NW_010729188.1:523072-579549 GCF_000365185.1 Nelumbo nucifera
AAGGACAAGAAATCAAAAGATGAGTCACTGTCTCACCATTTCTTAAGCAAAGGTAACAGACATGTGGGGAAAGGCTCCAGTCTGGCCTTTTTCTTTGAAGTACATCCATAGTATTGATCTTTTGAAGAGCCACTTCCTAGCAAAAAGCCCTAACCTTTGGCAGCACAGGAGAATACCAGATTTTTTTAACAAGAAAAGAGACAGACACAAAAGAAGTGGGGACTGGTCTTGTGCACCTGTGGGCTTTGTTTTTTGTCTTGTAGACCTATTTCTACCAATGGAAAATGATGATTCTGCCCCATCTAGAGTTACATCAACCAGTAGTACAGCTGGAATGGAAGCTGAAAATATGATGTTTCCTATGCCAATTACCCCTTTAAATGGCCTAAACTACCTGTAGTGGGTTAAAGATGTAAAACTTTATGCAACAATAAGGAGAAAAGCTGGTTACATAAATGGAAGAGTGAAAGAACCCAAGAGTGGGATAGCTGAACATGATAGGTGGAACCAAGAAAACAATATGGCGATGTCCTGGCTTCTTGCAGCCATGGAACCTTATGTGAAGAACTTTATATGGGCAGACACTGCTAATGAAGTACGAATAGGTCAAAACCACCTATTCTGAGCAAAGGCACTATGCGAAGATTTACCAGTTACAAGCTGAATCCTTGATCTGTAAACAAGGGAATCATAGTTTGCCAGCCTATTATTCAGCCCTTACCTCAGTATGGAAGGAATTGGACCACTATCAGGCTATAAAATGGAAACATGATGTAAAGCCTATAATAAGTTGGTTTCTCAACAGTGGGTTTTTTCCTTCTTGTTGGGACTAAACCCTGTATATGAACCTCTTAGAGTTCAGATTTTAGGATGTAAAGAGATACCTTCAGTTCAAGAGGTGTATGCCCTTGTTCAATCTGAGGAAAGTAGGCAGACTGTGATGGTTACAACTGAGGGGGAGCAACAGGTGGCATTAGCTACAATGGGTGGTAATAATATGGGAAAGAAAAATGACTCCAAGAAAGTTGATGGTAATGACAAGTTGTTCTATACCCACTGCCGACGTTCAAGACATACACGTGACAAATGCTAGCAGCTCTATGGGAGGCCAAAGTGGGCTGTAAAGAACCAAGAACAGAGTAAGGTACAGGGTGAGAAGAAGCCTAATACAGCACATAATGCAATAAATGTGGCAACCTAAGATACTCAGTCTGTTGAGGTGTCAACTACTCAGGAGCACTTCACTAGTTCTGACCCCAAGGAAGACATCATGAATTCCTTTTGTAGTCCTGTGGAATCATAGGTAAGGCCTTGTGCCAGATGGACAGTTCAGTTCTAGTACCCCTTCTACTTCATTTGCATCTACATCAGGTAATGCAGCATCTGCCTTCTATGTCTCCACTGCCACTGATTCCCCCAGGATCATTGACTCAAGGGCCTCTAATCACATGACCGGTAAGCCAAACCTTTTTCAATCTTATAACCTTTTGTCAAGAAGGGATAAAGTGAAACCTGCAAATGGATCATTCTCCTCCATTGCAGGCCAAGGATCAATATCCCTTCCTCGTGGGCTTAACCTGAATAATGTTTTGCATGTCCCTCAACTTCCCATCAATTTGCTTTCCATTAGTAATACCACAAACTCTTTAAACTGTAGTGCACCCTTTTTTCCTAATTCATGTGTTTTTTAGGATCTAACTTCTACGAGGACGATTGGTAGAGAAAGCTTAGTGGATGGTCTCTACACTCTCGACAACAAGGCTGGTTTCTCGACGTCACCCTCAGATTCGCATAGTCAATCAAATAAGAGTCAATTTTTTTTGTGGCATAATTGGTTAAGTCATGTGTCTTTTGAAATAGTGAAGTCTTTGTTTCTTTATTTATTTAAATCATGTTCAGTATCAGATTTCCAATGTCAAACATATCAATTGAGCAAGCAATGTAGAACAATATTTCATTCAAGTAATAAAAGATCAAGTTTCCCTTTCCATATTGTGTATTCTGATGTATGGAGGCCTACTACTATAACTTCGGAGGGCGGGTATAAGTACTTTATCACATTGATTGATGATTTCTCCCGCTATACATGGGTATTTCCCATGCATAGCAAAGATGAAGTTCCAAAGATTGTGAGAGATTTCCAGAGGATGGTGTTTACACAGTTTCATGTTGAAATTTAGATTTTTCAACCAGACAATGCGAAGGAATATTTCCATGGTGAGCTCAATGAGTTCTTTTCTTCTCATGGATTCATTCATAGGAGCTCATGTGCAAGAACACCGCAACAAAATGGTGTTGCAGAAAGAAAGAACAGACACCTCCTTGAGGTAGCACGAGGGATAATGCTACACATGAATGTTCCAAAATGTTTTTTTATAGATATTGTACTTGTCGGTGCTTATGTCATAAATCGCATGCCCTCTAGAGTGTTGAACTACAAGGCCCCTCAGTTGTTGTTCCCTCAGTCTCCTTTATTTTTCATTCCCATGAGGGTGTTTGACTATCATGCTTTTGTCCATGACTTATCTCTATCCCGTGGTAAGTTAGACCCTCAATCTATTCCATGTATCTTTCTGTGGTATCCCTCCTCTCAAAAGGGTTACCGGTGCTTTGATCCCATTGGTCATAAGTTCTTTGTCTTTATGGATGTCTCCTTTTTTAAGTTTGAACCATTCTTCCCTACCTTTTTTTTTTAGAAAATTTAACCAAGATTCTTCCCTGCTTCTCCTTAGGGAGGAAGTAACATGCAAGAGGAGAAGTAGGCCCAGGTCCATCAAGTCTCTCTTCCTTCTATTTTAGATCCTGCTCCTTTTTGTGTCTCCCAACGTACTCGTCATAGAGATCAGCAATGTGACAAAGATATGGAGCCACCAAACACTGAGGAACTAATACCTTCAAACTCCCAGGAGGTAAGTCCAAATGAACCAAACACTATTGCACCAGTTGATACCCCGACTCCCACTTCAGTTGTGGATGACCTTGACATTCCTATTGCTCATAGAAAGGGAGTCAAGCCATGCACTACCAAACACCCCAATACCAGTATGCCTCCTATGATCACATTTCCCCCCTCTCACTGTGCCTTCCTATCTGCAGTTGATAGCATCCCCATACCAAAAATGTTGCAAAGGCTTTAAAATACCCTGAATGGACAAATGCTATAAAGGAGTTAATGCCCTCCATAAGAATTAGACATGGGAGTTGATGGATCTTCCACAAGGGGAAGACCCAATAGGGTGTAAGTGGATGTTTAGAGTGAAACACAAGGCGGACGGGATAGTTGAAAGGTATAAAGCAAGGTTGGTAGCAAAAGGGTACACTCAAGTCTATGGTGTTGACTATGATGAGACATTTGCTCTAGAACAGGAGGTGTACAAAGTCAACTATGACTGGTTGAAAACCTTGACTGGGAATTGCATCAACTAAATATAAAGAATGCCTTTTTAAATGGTGATCTAGAACAGGAGGTGTACAAAGTCAACCCTCAGGTTTTTGTGCCAAAGGAAGTGAAAATAAGGTGTGCAAGATAAGAAAGTCCCTTTATGGTTTAAAACAATCTCCTAGAGCATGGTTCAGTAAATTTCATATGGCGGTCCATCAAGTAGGGTTCAAACAATGTCAGTCCGATCACACTCTCTTTGTGAAGAGATGTCAGGAACAGGTTGTTGTGTTGATAGTGTACATGGATGATATCATCATTACATGAAACTGGAGCTCAAAAATACAAAAGTTGAAGGAGTTCCTAGCCTCTCAATTTGAAGTAAAAGATCTCTAAAGTACTTTCTTGGAATTGAAGTTGCCCACTCAAAAAGGGGCACCTTCATTTCTCAGAGGAAGTATATCCTTGATCTGTTACAAGACACAGACAAGTTAGGTGCAAAACCAACAAATACTCCTATGGATGTTAATCATTAACTAGGTGATTGTGATGGTGAACCTTTGAAAGATGTGAAACAGTTTCAAAGGTTAGTGGGAAGGTTGTTTTATTTGTTGATGACACGTCCAAACATTGCTTATTCAGTTGAGGTCCTAAGCCAATTCATGCATTCCCCTGAGAGACCACACATAGAGGCAGCAGAGAGGATTCTTAGGTATTTGAAGAAGTATCCAGGAACAGGTTTTTTATTCAATAAACATAACCATCTGAAGGTGGAAGTCTATACAGATGTTGATTGGGTAGGTGTTGTGGATGATAGAAAGTCCACAAGTGGGTACTGCACATTTGTAAGAGGAAATCTAGTGATATGGAGAAGTAAAAACAAAGTGTAATTGCAAGGCCAAGTGCTGAATCGAAGTATAGAGCTATGGCACATGGGGTAGCTGAAGTTCTTTGGCTGAAGAACCTTTTAGGGGAACTTGGGTTTACCATTCACAATCTTATGTCCCTTTTCTGTGACAATAAGGCAGCTATAAACATTGCTAAAAATCTTGTCCTACATGATAGGACCAAGCACATTGAAGTGGACAAGCACTTCATAAGAAAAATATTGGAAAAGGGAGATATATGTACTCCTTATGCCAACTCCAAGGAGCAACTAGCTGATGTTCTCACAAAAGGGCTTCCATACTTGCGGCCCAATGAGTTATGTGACAAGTTGGGCATGATAGATGTATTCAGCTCAACTTGAGGGGGAGTGTTGTTGGATTTAGTTTTATTTCCACTGTTAGAGTGTTGTCAGCCTAGGGTGTTGTCAACATGTTCTTTTCCTTGTTTAAGTTTTTTATCATTAGGGTGTGCTACCAGGGGCATATTTGTAATTCCCTTTTCTTTTATTTTTTACAGCATGTTATTATAAATTAGAAGTTGGGTGCCGCCAGCCCAACCTTTTGACTCCCACACACTTTTCTTCCTCTTCTCTCTTATCTCCTCTCTTCTCTCCTCTCTCTCTCTTCTAGAATGAAAATAGAGTGCATGAGGTGCATGAGTCGTACGCCTCTAGCACGCCTCATGAAAAAAGCATATGAGGCGTACGCCTCAGAGGTGTCAACGCCTCTAGCATACGCCTCAGGGTGCTTTGGGGGCGCCTCCGAGCATACGCCTCCCACACCTTTTAAAACACTAAATTTAACAATTGATATAGCTTTAAATAAAACGGATTGGTGAAACAAGATTCATGTAGCAGACCCCATATAGTTGGGATAAGGCATGAATGATGATGGTGATGATTCTGAATTGTTAATATTCTATCACCCATGATTCTGAATTTGTCATAGGAATTGAAAACTTGGTTTGTTTCCCCATGAATTTTTTCTTTGCTTTTGTATCTGCATCAGGAGACTAAGGATCAAATTCCACATTGTCAAGGTTAAGCTGTTAGGGGGTTTGGAGGTTTGAAGGATGGGCCCCTCCATTATAAAGTCCATTTTCTTAGCAAAAAGAAAATGTAAAACAGGTGGGCCACCAAATGTCAAAGGAGTAGACTAAATCACAAGGCATTAAATATAAGGCCCACTAAAGGCATAAAAGAAAGTAAATTACAATGCGAGTAACTTTTGTTTGAGCATTGGGGTGCAAGAACCAATCAATCAAGAAGGTTCTGGACATGTATCACATATACAATAGGTTGGAATGCATCATTAATGGGACTAAGTAGACTACCATTTGAGCTGTGGACCACATTAGGCATAACCCTAAAAAGGTGCTACATATCATTGATCAATAATTGGAACTTCTCTTTTTTTTGTGTGTTTTGAGAGGGTGATTATATGACAAGATTTGTCAACATTGTATATGATAATAGAAACAGGAAGAATAACATCTAAAGCAGATATAACAACAGTATAGTGCTAAATCTGGCATATATAGAAGATAGAACTCATCATTTAGTGGACTATGGGAGGTCCCCCTAACCAAAATGATCCTATTATCATAATGATTATTCTTTTAGATGAAATGAAGAGGTAATGTAACAATATAAAGGTCCAAATATATGAATAGGTCCTAATACTAACACTAGAAAACCAGATGCAACACCTTGTATCAAGACATTTAAAATTTAGGTTGTAGTATGAATATGTCATCCAAAATGCCGTTAAAGACATTCAATTTCTAACTCCAAATGTATGTGTTTTCCTTTTAATATTGCATAATAGCATATCAAATGAACCTTGAAGTGTTTAGGAAGTTTTTAAAATTATACATTCCTTTCCTAGATGCCATTTGCAGATTTCTTGGAAAATTAAACAAGGATTTAGATGCAGCTAAAAAAATATAATACAATAGGAAGAAATATTTTTTTCCAGAAGTAACATATCTGGGATCAACATTCAGTACTGGCCGTTTTTTAAGTTAATATGAAGTATCCAAGACCAGGATCATATTGTACCAAAGGTCCAAAGGAGGTATGCTAGGCATGTTGAAGACTTTATTTGAGCCCCATAAGCCTACTAAATGGCAGTTCTCATCCCAGGAAAGTCTGGTACATGCTCTTAGAAATGTGTATGTATTCTCACAACCTATGTGTAAGCACCCATATTTCCAATGTCTAAGCTTTTCTATGTCCAGAAATTATACACGAACCTTAACAGTCTCCAAGAGAAAATTAGTTCAAGTTGACAGTAATCTAGCTTTTTGCATCTATTATGCTGAAGCAAGAGATTTAATTTATAAAACGCTTCAACAATATTAAGTCCATAAGCCACTGCAATCACCTGGTTCAACTGGTGATAAATAGAAATTAGGATTTCCAGTATATTCTCCATCAACAAAAATGAAGATAAATCTTATCATAAGATGGCAGAACATTTAAGTTTCACAAGCAATTATGCTTTTTTTTTGTCAGCCACAAAGCGATTAGACTAGAAAAGCTACCATGTTTTTTATGTATTGGGCATCTCTGTAGTAAGCTTTTGTTTTTGATGTCTTGGAGAGGCCGCAGCTCGTGCCTCTCCACGGGACACTTGTACCTGTTCTATACACTTTCTAATAAAATTTTTCTTCATTAATCAAAAAAAAAAAACAAAGAAAAGCTACCATGTTGACCAAACATATTGCAGTGAATCGCATTTGAATCACACTTCAGGAATACATCCCTGTATATACATATAATCTGTGAATTGAACACGTTATTAATCAATCAATTATTAATGAAGAAGGTCCAAAGATATCAATTTTTCCTTTTCTTTCAACTTCAAATTCAGTCTCAGAACGCAAAACCAAGAAAAATAGAGAACCCAGAAAAATACAGCAATCTAAAAATCCACAAAGCAACAAATCAGACCCAGCTTTTATACTAAAAGTCAAAAAAAAGAAAACGAGAATCTCACAAGAATAAAAAGAACGTTATCAAATAAGAAGAGATTGAAGCACCTTGGTCACTTCATCCATCTGCTGCTGCTGAACTACATACACAAAAGTAAGCTCTCTGATTCAAGTGGGTTTTCTATAAATCAAGTAATCAGTGGGGGTGCGAAAAGTTCAGCACCAGGGTCAAGTTTTCCGCCATTAGAGAATAGAACTTCTCCTTTCTCTGTCTGGAACGAAAGGAATAAGGCATTCGGAGAATTTAATTCGAAATTGCGAAGAAGGTTTGGCTGTTATTATTGTTTTCAATTTTTTGTTAATAAAAAATATACGATCACCAATCTAACCCTGAATTGCTACGAAATTACGACCCAGAAAAGTCCACACCAATTGAATCCATTCATTCGGGCCACACGCTACTCGGACGGTCGGACCTATAGCTGTGTAAACCTCACCATCACGTCTCCTTCGTACGAGACCGAATCAGTCCCCACCCCCACAAGACGAGAGTTCACATCCCCGCCATGTACCGGGAACATTCCCGATGATAGAGATGACCCCAATACAAGGCGGGGATGTGCTGTGGGGCGGTGATCTCCCACAACATCCCACACCACATTCCCGCCATGTATTGAGAACATCTCCCAATGATAATATCATCATTTATGGTAGGGAAAATTTCCGAACAGTATCGTGTACTTTGGCTCAAGTGACAATTTGATACCCGAAATTTAAAATGCAACAATCCAGTATCCAAACTTTCAAAATGTGACAATCCAATACTTGTTGTTAACTAGTCCGTTAAAGCCATTAAGTGGCATTTGAAAAGTCAAAATTGTCCTTTGAATGCCATCTAATTCTCTTTATCAACCATCCAAACATTGACAAAAAAACTAAATAATCCCAAATCCTAGCCTATTTTATTCAAAAAAGTTGTGACTACTTAGAAGAATCTAGAATTTGGATTTGTTCATTTTATTGTCAATGTTTGGATGGTTGATAAAGAGAATTAGATGGCATTCCTTGGGCATTTTTGACTTTTCAAATGTCACTTAACGGCTGATTAACGGACTGGTTAACGACAGGTATTGGATTGTCACATTTGACAGTTCATGTACTGGATTGTCACATTTTGAAAATTCGGGTATCGGATTGTCGCATTTTAAAGTTCAAGGACTAAATTGTCACTCAAGCCAAAGTACAGGATACTGATCAGGAATTTTCCCTTCTTGGTATTATCATCTGGAGATGCTCCCAATACACAACAGGATGTGTTGTGGGACGTTATGGGGGCAATCTTGTGGGGGGCTGATTTGAACTCCCTTCGTACATAGCAACTTAGTACACCTGTCAACTGTCATGCAGACTAGTTTCAAATCATCCAAAGAAGATTGACTAAGGAGTTGTTTGGTATCGAGGCGTTGCATGCCTGTTTCGAGTCCATGTAGGTGCCACATAGGATATTCTGCTATAATGGTAAAAACCTATTTGGTTAAACCGTTTTTAGTGAAAAACAAACAAAATTAGAAATGCCTAGGAATGCTCACAACACCAAAAAGGTGTTTTGAGCAAGAGGCTAGTGTTTCTCGCAAATAATGATGTGATGTGGCAGCAACATTGCCAATGTGACTTTTTAATATAGGTGAAGCCATTGCATGCTATCCTACATGGCAGAAACATTGCCAAACCATTTCTAGTGAGGTATTGCACTACTGTTTCTAGTAGAAAACACCTCACTAAAAACAACCACAGTACCAAACACCTACTAAAATGTTGGGCTCGGGGTCAAGAAACCCTTGGCCTCAAAATCTATATCTATATGCAAACGCAAGAGTCCAAAGGCACTCACAACGTGATGCAAAATTGCAAATTGATCTAGGGAGAATATGCTTGTGTTTGGTATCATTGTTGTTCCTACATGAAACCTTTTGGGTTGATGAATATGAATTGGCATATAATTATGGGTGCAAACCATGCAATCAAATTGAGCAATGACCGAATAGTTCAAACTCAAGTTTGATTAGACTTGGTTCGAGTTTGAATTGAGGTCAAATTTCAGGGTAAGCTCAATTAGTTATTTGAACTCGAACTTGAACAATACAAATTTTGGCTCAAAAGAGCATGAGCCTGGTTCAATTAATATTATCTATATCTATACTACTTTAAAAAGCACAATAGCCTCAAGAATATTTCTAGAATTTTCTGAGGACAAAATTTACCCCTCCATATTTAAATTTGTTAATAAAAGATGAGGGCAAATAGGGTAATCAATTATTGATAAATTCAATTTATTCAATTCCTTCTCATTAAACCCAAAATTTAAGGTATTAACTTCACTCACCTTCACTGAATCATATATTTAAGTCATTTTTTTTTCTTCTCATCATTAAGTTCCATTAATTAAATCCATTCATAATAAATTAATAATTCTAATAGCATAAAAACTTTTACTTTTAAAATCTATCAGGAAAAAATAGTTTTTTCATCTAGGTGGTAGTAAGAATTAAACCATTTTGGGTCAAATGGGCCAATCCATGTTGTCACAATTAAATAATAAAATTCAAAAATTGATAAAGTACAAAAAAAATATAGAAATTAAAAAATTGGAAATATTTTTAACATCATGTGTTTGACATATAAAAAATAATTAGTATATTAAATAAGAAATGTTTTTATAATGAAAATGGAATGTAAAATTTAAATCCAATTGGAAATAAAACTATTTTACTATACTCTCTCATTAAATCTCACATCTAAAGTATATCCTCTCATTAAATCATATATTTAAGATATATTCTCATCTTTAAATTCTACTAATTAAATCCACAACATTAATGTTAATAGTATAAAAATAAGTATTTTGAAAAGTAATTTCAAAACAAAATCATTTTGTTCCCTCTCGATGGTGGGTAAGAAATTCAACCATTTGGAGTCAAATGGAATAATAAATAATGTCATAATTAAATAATAAAAAATAAGATTAACAAAATATAATAATAAAAAAATAAAAAGATTTGGACATATCTCTAATATAGTATATTCATTATACTAAACAAAAATAAGTATGCAATGTAAGAAGAATTTTTATTAATGATGAAAATGGAATACCAAATTTAATATCTAACCTAGAAATGAAATGGTGTCATAGTAATAAAATTTTTAAAAATGGAAAATACAAAGAATCACAAAAGTAAAAATAGTAGAGAAAAATTTAGGCACATATCTAATGTTATACACTTTTAAAAATAAAATATTGTGTTTATCTCTAATATTATACATTCATTATATTAAACAAAAATAAATATTATACATAAGAAATAATTTTATTAATGATGAAAATGTAATACAAAATTTAATGTCAATTGATGGTTTAGGTCAAATCAGTTAATCAATTATATGTGATGGTACACAATCTGATGCTCCTTGATAGAGGACAGCTTAGACACTAGGCTAGTAAGGTTGGCTAGCCGAGCTACAAGAAGACAAAAGTCAGAATACCCAGGGTGGGCACTTTAATGCTTAAGTTAGCGATAAGTGTTTGGATGCTAGAGAATGAGAAAGCAAGAGAGTTGTGAATGCTAAATCACGTGCACCTTCTATGCTCAATGGGGTGCCTTTATATAGACAAAGTTTGTCGTTGGCTTCATCGTTGGTTTCACATAGCGTGTCCGAGATCATGGAGGGGGGGGGATGTGGCTTATTGGTCCACCTCACTCAGAGGTGGTTTTGCGCTCGGAATTGGCTTTCGCATAAAGTGATAAAGCTTATTTGTTTGCCTTTGAAGCGGATTAGGCAGAAGTTAGTTCCACTAGTGAGACGACATGATCTCGAGGAAGTCAAAGATGATAGTCCACTCTTGAAGGAGGTCGGCCACCACGTCAAGCAAATCGCCAACAAAGTCTCAATCAAGTCAGCGGAGGTGGGTCACCTCTTATGCCAATACAACCCTATCAAGATGTCCGCAGGTCGACCCTACCAAGGTGACTCTAGGACAATTAAGGTGGGCAAGGTGTGCCCAAGGTGCTTTTGAGGTTTCAAGAGACGGTTTTGAGGTGTCATGTGTCACGATGTCACTTGATGGCCAAATCACCCCTCATCAATTGCCCACACTACGGAGCCCGATGTGGCGAGTTGGTGAGGGAGTAGTATAACCTAAGGTGATTTGATTTGAGTTTTGGTCTGCTTGTGGTCTGGCCAGTGGCTCAAGATCGGATCGGTTCATTCAATCCGGCTCAACCAATAGGTCACGTTTCAGGCACACACGGACGCTACGTGGTCATTAGGTCCCGCGGACATAAAAAAATGCACTAAGTTCATTTCGCCTCAGAATACAAATTATCACGCCTTTGAGAACCATCGGATCCAATCGATCTCAACCGTCTATAGCCTAACTTACTCGTCTATAAATAAGAACCTTGGGGGCCCATTTTGTTCATCCCTGATTCTGAAGAGAAGTTGGTGCTTTCTAAGATGGCAGAGCTCGATGCAGTTAAAGTAGTCGGTGAGGTCAGTCCTTTCACTTTTTCTTGGTGAGTCTTTTTCCCCCATGCCTTGTCTTTTTCTTTCCTTTGATCATGTCTGATATTGAGTCCAGGGGAGAGAGGAATCATGCCGGTTAGGGAAAGGAGGGGTCCTCTACCCAGGAGTGGTGAGGTTCCCATAGAGGGGCCACATCCTCCCGTCAACCACCTAAGACCAAATCCGAGTTTGGTCCCACTAAATTGACAATAGAAGATGTTTATGAGCTTGTAGCTTAATATAGGATTTTGGACCAGTTCGGTTATTGTCTTCCTCTACAGCAATACCCTTGGGAACATTATGAGGATGAAGCTACCATCTTCGAATTAGATATTAAGACCTTCATCGACATATGCTAGTTGAAACAGAACCCCATTGATAAGTACAACTATTACTTGTCCTACCGCTCCGGATGTAAGCTTTTGAGCGGCTTCCCTTCCAAGGTACCAGATTGGAAGACGAAGTAGTTCTTTTTGGATCTTAGTAGCGGATGTTCGTTCTTAACGACGTGGAGAGAGGGCACCAAGGATACCGTAGAGGAGACCCTAAGTGAGTCCATGCAGGTAAGGGTGCAAGTTTTAGTGAACAAGAGGTTGAAGATGAGTGAATTCTTAGCTAAGGAGAAGTTGATACATGTCAGGCTGAGTCCTCGTGGTAGGTCATCGTCCCAAGCTTAGTTAATTTACTTCTATCCTTTCCCCTTATCTTTTTTTTTTTATTTTGTTAGAAGGTTCGGATCCATCTTATGGATGGTCAAACCATGGAAGATGGCTGGGCGAAATTTCAAAAATTTCCTAATCCTTCTAGGAATTGAATTCCCTATGCTTTGAAAAACTACATTTTCCATATCAATCTTGCACTGAATTAGACCATAGTTAAAACCAAACAAAGAGAGAGGTTTGTACCCAATAGTGATATGGATACCACAAATGCAGATCCCAATATGGAAGTTTATGCCCAAAATTAGTCCTAAAATCATCTTCCACTAAAGATGGTGCAGTGTGTACCTAAAGTCGATTCAACAATAGTTCTCTACAAAATTGAGATCCAATTGCTTTGATCGAATTGAGGAGGATGAGCCTAATATTATATGAATTTTTTTTTTACAAAAATCAGAGGAAAACTTATCTAAATCAGTCCTAGATAGCTGATGTCAGACTGGAAAAAACTGGGAGACAAAAGGGTGTAGAGAGAACTAGAAATTGCAAAAATATGGAGTTGTCCTGGACCAGTCCGCCCCTTCCTCTTTTGTAATCTCTTATGGAGCTATTTCCTAATCTAATTAGGAGATAATTCAGATCTAGACTCTAATTAAAGATATATCTTATCTTCTTATAAGATTAGGTGCCCCATACCCAAATCCAAAATCAGATTCGACAAGTTAAGCTATCATGTGACAACTTAATTAATTATATTAATTATGGGCCTTAGGCCCATCAGCTATAAGGCTCACGATTCCAAAGTGTTGCTTGGCCCACTTAGGCCTGATTTGTATGGTGAGGAACCCCATAATGACCTCATATAAGTCAACAAGGGTTTAGCCCAACCTCTATGAAAAGACTTGGCTAAATTCATTGTTAAACGCAGTGAAACCCTAAGCACATACTATGGGCTCGATATGGGCCCAACATTTACACTTAAATAATCATTGATTCAGCTATCCTATGAAGACCCAAGGATAATAGACTTAAGTAAGATAAATTCCACTAGGTAATCATCCCTTACACTTAACCTCTCAGCTCATAATGATCAAACACTACCCAACAGGGAAGGACCTCACCCCCTAGTTGCAAGGTGCAGTGTCACACTCCCTACTTGGATGGATCCCAAGAATTAAAACCATTTTGTAAGCTTTTTCATAAAATATTAATATATACATATCATAAATATATCTTGTGAAATCAGATTTCAAAACACTGTTGAAATTCATTGCAAACAGTTTAGGTTTCCATCACAGAAAGTGTAAATCCAATCATTCACTTTGTATGACAAAGGGGTTGATTCTATCACTATGATTACCCACTCAAGTGAATTCTCAAACTACACCAACATACCCAGGTTTTGACCCTTGATGGATCTCATTGATTAGTATATCAAAGATAACCCAACCCAACACCTAGTGTAGTACCATAATCAAATCTAGGGGTTATGTGTAACTTTGTAGTTTTGCCCATCAATCTACAAGGTCTAAGGCATAATTGGAAAATGGTCTGGGTTCAGTGTTTCATCCAAACACACATTACATGTGCTTCGGGTCCAATCGCAACAGCTAAGACAAACTGCACCAACTTCTTTGGAAGCACATCAATGTTAGCCTTAGTAGGATAAACTCTCCAAGTCTATCCAATAGTTGAGAACATTATAAACTAACACAAATCTCATAAGTGTCTAGTTTAAGGGGTAATTATACAAAAACATACCAATGTCAACATGAAATAATAATGTACTTCCATTCATTTATAATAAATGTATATATACATCAATCTGATTGAAGCTAAGGGCATACACTGTCTAACATTTTGACTCGACATTTTGGATCACTTCGGGTTTCTCATGTAGGAAACATGTCAGGCATACCTACTTCTAGGATCTTCCAAGCAATGAAGAGGAAGAAGAGAAAGGTGGCTCCCTAGGAGTCTCCTTAGGTCATTGCTCTCGAGTCTACTGGGCGGAGTGCCACCAAAGACGAGTCGGTGTCTGACCTGGTAGAGGAAGATTGACTAGAAGGGGCAAGAGTGTGGACTTGGTGACGAGGGTCGAGAAACTATCCAGCAAGCTGGAGCATAAGTGCTATGAACTAGAGGAAAAGGAAGTTGAGCTCCTAGAGCAATGTTCAAAGTTCATAGAAGACATCTGTGGCGCCGAGGCCCATGCAGACAAGGAATTTAAAGCTTCCCCAGATTTTTTGAAGGATAGGGATGAGTTCATTTCTGATGCCTTTCATCAGGGGTTCAAGCTGTGCTGGATGCTCATAGCCTTGGTATGTCTAGATTTCGACTTGGGGAAGTTGAAGAGATCAGCGTGCATCGATGAGATGATGGGTCATGTCGATTAAGAGCCTGGCTCCAAGGAGGAAGAAGAGGCTGAGGGCGGTGTTGGAGATGGTGCTGATACTGGAGTTGATGGAGTGAACTCTGGGGGCAATGAGGAGCCCCAAAACATATGATCTCATAGCCTCTTTTTTTGGGTCCCCCATAAATACATTTTGTATCATGAGCCTCTGAGCTTGGCTCTCAAGACCCTTTTTTTAAGCTGATGTAGATCGCTTATCTTTTTTGCTAAGTAATGAAATCTATTTTTCCAACACATTGTGCTTCCTTGGTGCCTTTTTATTTTTTTAACTTAGAAAAATGACTAAGTCTAAAATGTAAGCCGAGGTAATGAGGTATATGTAGGCCATGGTGCTAAGAGCAAATTGGCCTATTAAATTTTCAGCTTAATCAAAATGTTGTCGAGCTACATGGGTGGGGTCCAACTTGCATAGGATGGTCACAAACTATTGACGTGTTTTGAGGTCGACTTAAGTATGTCTTGGAGATGAAAGCAATTTGGCTTCCCCTTTCACTCTTTAGCCTAAGTGCTCATAGCATAAGTCAACTTGAGTAGGTCATTGAAGCGAGCGGTCAGGTTTTGGAATGACAGCTTTTTAGTCTGAAGAAGTACTCTATGCTTAGAATGATTTTTTGAACTTCGGCGTATGCAGGTCAAAACTTGGATAATCCTTACACAACATGTTCTCAAGTTGTCGATGTTCCATGCATAGGGGGCCTACCTCCCCTTAAGGGTTTCAAGCTTGTACGTTCCTTCACTGATCACCTTGCATAGGGGTCTTCCCAGTTCGGAACTAGCTTTCCAAAACTGGGCTCAGGTATCATAACTTTCCTGAGTATCAAGTCGCAAACTCAGACTTGGTGTTTCTTAACTTGAGCGTTATAGTATGGAGCTACACATTGCTAGTACATTGTAGTTCAAATGTAGTCTAAGTCACGAACAAGTCTAGGTTGGTCTGTAGTTCGTCGCCATTCATCTCTTCTTCGTACACCTCTGATCGTAAAGTAGGCACCTCGATCTCGGCCGGAATAATGACCTCAGTTTCCTATGTTAAATCGAATGGGGCGTAGCTTGTTGTCATCTTGATGGTTGTGCGGTAATCCCATAAGACACTAGGTAGCTTATCCACCCATAAACACTTGGCTTAGGAGAGCCGAGCTTTAAGACCCCACAAAATTGCTATATTGGCTACCTCGGCCTGTCCATTTGTCTATGGGTGGGCTATCGCGGTGAAGTTCTGCTAAATGCCCATATCGACACACTAGTTCTACAACTTGATGTCTTTGAATTGCTTCCCGTTGTCTGAGATTAACATGCGTGGAAGTCCAAAGCGGCAAATGATGTTTCTCTAGAAGAAATTTTGCACGTTGCGAGCTGTGATAGATACAAATGGCTCGACCTTTACCCACTGAGTAAAATAATCCACTACAACAACCAAGGAACTTCTCTGCCCGGTTTCCAGTGGAAGGGACCAAATATGTCAATCCCCCACTATGCAGGCTGATGGGGTAAGTTGGCGTGCCGTTGACACTTGTCGCACTTCTACATGTTTTGTATGGCATCTACCTTCATGGTCAGCCAATAATATCCTTGCTGCAAGGCCTTTTATGCTGATGCCCTCCACCCTAAGTATCCTCTACAGAGAACTTCATGGATCTCTCGTAGCACTTAGTTAGCTTCGGTAGGCAATAGCAACACAGGTAAGGGAGTGTGAATGACCTATGGTACAACTACTTGCCGATGATTACATATCGAGTTGATTGACGCTCTACCCTCTGTGCCACATTACAATCTGTCGATAAGGTCTCGTGGTGCAGGTAGTCAATGAGAGGATATATCTAGCTCGGCTCTACTACCATGTTGGGAGCGACCTCTTTTGGCACCTTCTCAATGCTCGAGCGTAGGTCTTTGATGTAGATGGTTCTTTTGGTTGTGTCCATCTCACCACCCAATTTTGAAAGTTTGTCAGCCTTGGCGTTCTCGGACCTTGGAATTTGCTGGATGTACCAAGAGCAAAAGTATGGGAGGAGTTTTCTAACCTTGGCCAATTAAGTCAACATGGCGGGCTCCCAGGCCTCGTACTACACGCTCACTTAGTTGACCTTTAGCTGCAAGTCACTACAAAAGACGAGATGCTTCATGCTGACCTCCTTGGCTAGAGATACTCACTATGAGTGCCTCGAACTTCGCTTCATTGTTCGATGCTCGGAATGCGAATTAGAGAGCATACTCCAACTTGACCTCGATTAGTTCGTAGAAGATCAGCCTGGTTCCACTTCCCCTCTAATTAGATGAATCATCTACATGAAGGATCCATGGCTCTTCATCCCAGGTCGAGATAGGTGTCGCATTGGTCAAAGCCTCAGATGTGGTAATAGCTTCTCCTACTTCAAGGGTCAGCGTGTTGAACGTGCACTCAATGACAAAGTCGAGTAGGACCTGGGCCTTTATCACATGACATGACTCAAATCGAATAATACTTGCCCAACAACTCAGGCTTCTGCAATACTTGCCTCAGAGGTTTATTAGTAAGAACGACGATCATGTGAGCCTAGAAGTAAGGGCGCAACTTGCAGCATGCTAATACCAACGAGAAGGTCAGCTTCTCTATGTTAGGGTATCTAGTCTTGGCGGCGTGTAAGACTTTACTTGCATAATAGACTGGTCATTGCACTCTATCCACCTCTCTGATTAACACTGAGCTGACCACCTCGTCAGTTGCAGAGAGGTAGGGCGGGGAACTAAGGTACCTTGTAAGCTCATCGAACACGAGCTGACACTCTTCGGTTCACTCAAAGTCTTGGGCCTTTTTGATGGCCTTAAAGAATGGAAGACAACGCCTAGCCGACTTGGACATGAATCGGTTCAGGGTAGCTACCTGACCTATTAACCTTTGGACCTCTTTAATGGACCTAAGAGGTTGCATACCTAAGACAACCTAGATTTTATCGGGGTTGGCTGAAATACCTCGTAGGTTCACTATACAGTCGAGCAACTTGCTCAACATGACACCAAAGATGCACTTGTTCAGGTTGAGGTTCATGTTAAATTTCCTTAATACAATACATCGGTTGGGTCAACAATTAAATTTTTAGAAGACTTAGTTTTTACTACCATGCCATCTACATAAACTTCCACTTTATTTCCAATAAGTTTGAAAAAAAAAACTTTGTTTACAATTCACTAGTAGGTCGCCTAGCATTTTTCAAGCCAAATGGCATGACCTTATAACAATACAAGCTTGTTTTGGTTACAAAAGCAGTCTTTTCATAGTCAGCAAGATCCATATGAATCTAGTTGTAACTAGAATAGGTGTCCATGAAGCTCAATAGCTCGAACCCCGAGGTCGCATCTACCGGTCGATCTATCCTAGGGAGTGGGAAGTTGTCCTTTGGGTAGGTTTAGTTCAAGTCAGTGTAGTCTACGCACATGTGTTATTTTCCATTAGCTTTCTTCACAAGCACTAGGTTCACAATCTGGATCAGGTACTTGACCTCTCTAATGAAGTCTACTGCGAAGAGCTTCCTGACCTCCTCGTTAATTATCCTCTACCGCACTTCGGTGAAGTTCCTTTTCCTCTGTCTAATTGGTCTAATTAGGGGGTCAATGTTAAAGTTTGTAAGTTATGATAGAGGGGTCTATGCCAGGCAACTTGATAGCCAACCAATCAAAAACATCTAAATTATTAAGTAAAAAACTTATCAGCTCAGAGTACAGTGGTTCTTGAAGCCAAGCACTAATCTACACTATCTTCCGGGTGTCGGTGTTTGAGACTGGCACCAGGACAGTGTCTTCCATGGGGAAAACTCTTTCCTCATTGTTTTTCAGGGGTGGCTCTAGGTCAACATCCACATCTTGCTTCCCCTTGCCTTTCAGGGCCATACAGAACACTTGCACAACTTCAACTAATCTCTGCACATTACTCCTACTTCGTGGTCAGTTGGGAACTTCATTGCTAAGTAATAGGTGGACACTATAGCTCTGAGGACGTGCAAGATTGGTCGGCCCAAGATTGCATTGTACGGTGAAGAGTCATTCTCTCCAAGAAAGGAAATGTTCCTTTCAGGCATGGAGTCACTCTCTCCAAGGGCATGTCTCCCAAGACTCCCAAGGAGATTGAGGGCATGAAAGACGTTCCCTATGCCTCAGCCGTAGGGAGCATCATGTATGTCATGCTGTGCACTCATCCTGACATCGCTCAGGCAGAGAGTGTGGTAAGCCGATTCCAGGCCAACCCAGGGCAGGAGCATTGGACTGCTATGAAAAACATACTTAAGTACCTTTGAAGGACAAAAGAGTTTTGTTTGATATTGGATGGTAATTCACTACAGATCCAAGGGTATACTAATGCCAACTTCCAGTCAGATCCAGATGATAGAAAGTCTACATCTGGGTATGTTTTTACGATAGGATTGTGTGCTATTTGCTGGAAAAGCAACAAACAGGGGTCCACGGCGGATTCCACAACCGAAACCGAATACATTGCCGCAAGTGAAGCTATCAAAGAAGCCATATGGATGAAGAAGTTCATTCATGAATTGGGAGTAGTTCCGTCCAGCACATCACCCATTCCACTGTTGTGTGAAAACACTGGAGCTATCGCTCAGGCTAAGGAGCCATGAGCCCACTCGAAGTCCAAGCACATTGAGAGAAAGTACCATATACTACGAGAGATAGTTGGAAGAGAGGACGTCCTAATTTAGAAGGTAGCATCAGCGGAGAATGTAGCAGACCCATTGACTAAGCCACTGACACAGAAAGTTAACCTAATTAATCCAATCTCCTTTGACCATTCCTCCATATTAGGTTGCCCCGGTTTCTTCTTCATTGCTCTCTTTTTCTTTTTCTTTTTCTTTCTTTTCTTTTTTGCCTTTTTTATTTATTTTCTCTTTTTTTTTGCCCTCTAAAAAGTACACCAAGAATTTAACTAGTTCACCAAGGAAAATGTATTTATGCATGGATCAATTAGGTTAACTAGCGGTTTTTTAGAAATAATAGGGTCACTTTAGAATTAGTAGAGGATGCATACTTAAATTGTCAAAACTGCCCTAGTTTAGGATATTTGGGTGCTCATGGAAAAAGATTGGGATGTAAGCTCAAGACTGTTTAGAATGTTTAGTGAGGTGGGTATGGGTGGGCATCAATGCTTTTATTCATTGAGATATTCCTTTTTGTCGAGTATTTCCATATGCAATTTAGTGGTTGTCAATTAGCCTTTTATGAAGACATGTCTTTGTGATTCATTGCAATTCCACAATTATCTTAGGTTCCAATTATACAACTTTCTTATAAAGGGGAATCTTCATATTCTATAAGGGTAATAGGACCCAATAGGATTTATTTTTCAATTATGATTATGTATTTTAGGCAAAAGGAGATAATAGAAAAAGAATTGGAAAAACTGGTATTTTATTGATCAAAGAGGTCAGACCAGTGAGATGGGTTATTCAGTGTGTGTGTTTTCTTGAAACGGAGACAAAAAGGGATAAGGACTATGTACAATGACAAAAAGATGCTCTCGACGAATGTGAAAGTATGATAGAGAGCATTGTCCCCCTACTCCAGAAGTTAGAAGTTACATCTAAATAGACAAATTATTCTTAACTCCTATTAAAACATCCGAATCGATCACAAAAATTTCCTTGGGTAGGCTTCCAATAACATATTCTGTAGTTTGCACAAATCACCGACAATTGCTCAAAATTGAAATTATTAACTTTGTTTGATCGATGTTGCAATGATATCAAAATTTTCACCTTATAATGACTACCTCCTCTGAGAATTGGCGAAGAATGATTGGTGTTCTTTAGTTGAGACCGAGAGATCCAAATGGTTGATAACATGGCTCTAGGAAGTTGAGCCATAAGCGGAGCTCCAATGGGAGTAAAAAGAATGCTAGGATCACAAAATGCCTTTCCTTCACCTAGGAAATTGATAGAAGTGTCAAACTTTGCCCCTGAATAAGGCATCGAGTTCTGGTTGACTTCTATAAAATGCTGCATTTGCACATGGTCCTAGTAAGTATGAATGTTTCCACCAATCAAATCTTGAATTGCAAATTTCAACTGCCAGTAATGGTCGGTTGTGTGATTGGGTCCTTGATGATGATCACAGTGAGCATTCTTGTCATAATTTCTTGGTTTGGGCTCCCGTGGAGGCCTCCATGTAAGCAATTGCAAAAATCTGCTTTGAACTAAAGCAGGGAGCAGTAGAGAATGAGGACATGGCAGAGGAAAGAGTTTTCTTCTTTCCTTTTGAGGAGATTGATGAGTTATCGTGGTCATGGGAAGTATATGATATGTTTGTGCTTATTGCTGGTGAGGGATAATATGTCTACTTGGGAGCGGTCCAACTAGTTTGATATCCTGGATATGCTTAGGTAAGGGTTTCCCAAGCATTGGTGAATTTCTAAGTATCATCACTGAATTGATTCAACCCTACCTAAGAGCCTCTTTAATTCTAACAGCTTTGCTCACGGCATCACTAAAATCCTTCAAAGGTTGTGTAATCAACAATGTATGATATGGATCATTTAATGTCTTGATAAAATACAACACCATCTCTTCCTTTGGCATTGGGAGTCGTAACCTAGCTGCAATTTCACGCCACCAATATGCATAATCCAAGAAACTTTCTCCTGACTTCAAAATCTATGACTCAAGATCTACTCGATCAGGTGCTAACTCCATGTTGTAAGAAAACTAGTTTAAGAATGCCTTTGAGAAACCTTTTCAAGTCATTTTTTTCTTTTCATCCCCTAGATTTGCAAACCAAGTCCTAGCACTCCTTGTAAGGCTCTTCTGAAACATTTTAATGAGTAACTTCTCGTTTTAGCCATATTAAAACATATCACTGCAAAAGATTTTTAAATGTGTTTGTGGACATCCTTTCCCATCATATTTTTCAAGGTCTAGCTCTTAAACTTAGTAGGAAATTCCGCATCAGGGTATAAACATAACTCTTTGAAATCTGTAACTCTCAAGTTTTGAACTTCTTTCAACCTCTTCAACTCATCTTTCATCTTCTCTAATTCAATTTTAAAGGAATCTTGGAGTGGCAATTGCATGACCGTCATATTCAAGTTCTTTCCTCCTAAGGATATAATAGTGGATTGAGGTATGGTTGAACTCTCAAAGTTATGGGTGGGAAATGTCCCCGACTAATGAGCCTATTTGGTTCCCTTAGTAAAGACAAAGGGAGGTGACCGGTATGTTTTTCCTAGCATAGATGCAGATTTTTGGGACAAAGAGGGTACAAAGGCATAGGATGCCTAAGGGAAAGATGGTTAAATTCCCATTGCGGGAGCAGATTGAGAAGTTTGGGATTTCTTAGCTTCCAATTTGGCCAACTTAATACACATCTAATTCAATAATTCTTGGAGATAGAGGTAGTCAGTATAAGGAAATGAGTCGGCACTGTTGTCTTTGTGTTTGGTGAGGCCATCACTTGAGAGATGTAATCAGTCTTACGAGGGACTTCAAACATGATAAAGAATTTGGGTTAAACTACAATATTTTCTGAATTGTGGATCTTCAAGAATATCCTCCTTTGAAAAAGGACACCAATTAAATCATTGTACACCATTATCCCATATTTTGCTTATTACTGTCATTATTTTATGACCTAACATGGACATCTTCCATTTAGGCTTATATTTGGTTTGAAGGAAAAAGTAGGGAAAGGAAAGGAAAGGCAAGTAAACCTTTACAAACCTTGTATAGGTTTTAATATCTTTCTCTTTCTTTCCCTACCTTTTCCCTCAAACCAAACATTAGCCTAATCTCTTCCCTCTCTCTCTCTTTTTAATTAACTTTTTCTTCTCTCTTTTTTTGTTCTTTTCTTTTCTTTCCTTTTTTATTTTTTATTTTCCCTTTTTTATATTTTTCATGGGTTCACTTTGTTCTTCATTTTTTTGCATACATCTTCTTCTCATTCTTTTTCTCTTTTTTTATGTTTTTATGATGACTTGACCTTTTTATTTTATTCTTTTGTTATTCTTTTTATGTTTTTCTGTTATATTTTTTTTTATAATTTTTTATCTTTTTTATTAGATAATGTTTTATCACATTTCCCAAAACCTTGGTTGATTGAAACATACTCTAGGAAACCTAGATCATTCTCATCTTCTCTTTTTTACTTTTAATTTATTCAATTTATTTATTATTATTTTTTATTTTTTATCCCTTAAATATTTTCTTCTTGTTGTTTTTTCATTTTCTATTTCTCTTTTCCTTTTTTATTTCCTTATCTTCTTCTCTTCTTTTTTTTCTTTTCTTTTGATTTTCATCTTCTTTTATAATTTATTATTGTGTTTTGTCTTTCATTGTTTTTTTACTTTTAATATGTTTTCATTTTTTTTTTGAATTTTTATTATATATATATATATATATATAGGTTTTTGGAATTTTGATTTTATTATTATTATTATTTGTTTTAGATTTTTATATTTTTCACTTTTTTCTTTTCTTCTTTTTTGTTTGTTTTTTCTCTTTTTTTTCATTTCTATTCCATTTTGTTCCTTTTTGTATTTTTATTTTTCCTAATTTTCTTCATTATTATTATTATTTATTTTTTATTTTTTGCATGTTTTTTTATTTTTAATTGTTGTATTATATATAATTATATATTCTTTTTATTTTTATTTTTGATAATTTATTTTGTTTTTGGATTTTTCTTAAACTTCATATTATTTTTAATTTTATATATTTTCCTTTCCCATTTCGTTTTCTTTTTCCTCTTTAAAAACTTTCCCTTTATTTTTTCTCTTTTGATTTGTTGGATTTATTATTATATATATTTTTTACTTTTTATTTGATTTTTATTTTTTTGGGAATTTTGATTTTTTTTTCTTTTCCTCTTTTCATTCCTTTTTTTTTCTATTTTTCTCTTCTTTAATTTTTTGGATTTTAATTTTTTAATTTTTAAAATTTTCTTTTATGTATATTTGTGCTTAACGAAACCTTACTACCCCTTTTTATTTCAATTTTTTTTTACTTTTTCTCTTCTTTTTTATTTAAATTTTTTGATCTTATGTTTCTTGACTTTATATATTTATTATTTTTTAATTTTTTTGGACCCTTAATTTTGTTATTTATTCTTGACTTTTTATCTCTTTTTTTATATTTTTGATTTTATGTTATTATTTGATGTGGGTCCCACATGGGGCATACAAGCAAGGAAAGCTAAGGTAGTTGACACCCTAACCAGGTTGACATGTGAAGTGTGATGCATGAGGTTGGAGTGTAACACCTAGATCCATAGCTAAGCTCACCAGTCTATAAACCTCCACCCCTATGGGCTTCTCAGGGTTGATGACTGGCTGAAAGCTTTCCATTGGCCCCACCGGGTTCCTAGTCCCGATGGCCCAAGTGTATTAGGCCCTCTCCTAATAGGATGATGGGATGCTAAGTCTAAATGCAAGTTGATGTATGCAGAATGTGCATAAGCAAATAAAGAAATAACATAAATAAAGCAATGAATTAAAGAACTATCAAATAAATGTCAAGAGAGCAGTTATTATTCTAATAAAATGAAAACAACATAGAAGTATGCATATATACAAGAAAAATAATCAAGACAAACGGACCCCATGTGGGCCCCGCCTATGGTCCAAGAACTCCCCGGTGGTCTTGCCGGTTTGTGAGCGTTAGAAAATGGTTCACTTGGGTTGGAAATAGCGGTAATGGAAAATCCAATAATGATTTTCAAAACCATTATGTTTTAATAGTGACTCCAATGGTCCGAAGCACTAGCTACACCAATCTAGGCAAGTCTTGGATGGGAGAGGGAAGGGGTTAGGCACCCCTCTCCCAGGTCCAATAGGTGGGGTAGACATGGAAATCCCAAAACAAGCAACATAATCATAAAAAGCATAGCAATGATAGAGAAAGCACCAAACTAAAAATAAACCAACAAAGAAGACCCATTTAATTTATTTATTGTATTTTTTTATTTCCCCTTTTTATATATATATATATGTGTGTGTGTGTGTAAAGAGAGAGAGAGAAAGAGAGAGATATTCAAATCCACAACACAATTAATCATTTCATCTAAATGATAAGTAGAGCAAAATAAAAAACAAGAAAAGAATTAGAAGAAAGTGAGAGAGAATAACCTACCTGGACTGGGATTTTGGCCTGGACTTTGATCGGTGTAATGGGAAGGTTTCATTGCATTCCAATTTTAGGTAGCTTGTCTTCGATGGGGATCGCTTTTAGGGGTGAGATCAAAATATTTGTGGACTCCAAATGAGCTTCCAGATGCGAGTTCACCAGCTGATTGAATATCAATCATCAAATGGCGGTTAATACAATCGACTTTACCTAAAGGACGAGATTAACAAAGAATAGAGAGTTTGGCAAATAGTTGGGTAGAAATGATGGAAAATGAGGGGGAGAAGTTAAGGAAAGGAAATGAGACCAAGTTTCGGTGGGGTGTAGGCCGGTGTTAAGTGAAGATGAAGAAAAAAAAGCCCACCACTATACGGTGATGGAACAGAGAAAGGGAAAAGGGGAAATGATGGGGAAGAAGAAGAAGAAGAAGAAGAAGAAGAAGAAGAAGATGATGATGATGATGATGATGATGATGAAGGTGGAGTTGGATTGGGTTTGCCACCACTTCTTTGGGTTTTATCGCCCATGTTCTAGATCTTCGTCGGAGGTGAATTATGTGCTGCCTAAGGAAATTTGTGATGGAGTAGGGGAAATGAGAAAAGAAGGTACAGTAGGAGAGATCGGGGGAGAAGGATTTCTTACCACCTCTACTCGGTATTGAAAGGTGGAAGAGAATGTAAAGTGTATTAGCCTCAATAAGAAACTTAGTTTGAAATTTATATTAGGGCAAAATGGCATTTTCATAAATATTAAGAATCTTGAGGGTATTTTTGTAATTTTGGGAAAGTTGGGTCAAACTAGGGGTTCCTGATGGATGGAGGGTATTTTGAATTGGAAAATAGAGGGTTGGGATGGGTTTTTGTTCACAGAGATGGGTTTTGTGTATATGGGTCAATGGGATTGACCAAAACAAAATCGTTTTGCATGAGTGACCAAATAGGGGTATTTTGGGCTAAAATTTTACAGGTGGGTATTTTAAGGTATCCGAGGTCTGGTGGTAATGTTTGATCGATTCAAGAGTGTCAAGATCATAGAAATTTGGGTCAATAAGGGGATTTAGAATGGAATCTTGGTTTGGTGAAAGGGTAAATGGGAGAATCTAGGGTTAAAACTTTATGGAGAAGTGTTTTGATGTATCCAAAGTTGAATGGTGTTGTTTGACCAGTTTGGATGTGTTAAGATCAAGGGAATCTGGGTTCCAAGTGTTTAGGCTAACGAAAGGTATCACAACAGAATCTTTGTTTAATGAAGGGGTAAACGGAGGAATGTTGAGCTAAAATTTTGTGGTTAGGTATTTTGAAAGGTCTTGAGTCTGATTGCGGTGTTTGATCTGAGGGTAAAAGTGTAGATGAGGGTTGATCGAGGCTGTCGGATTGGTATCATGCAGGTTTAACGACAGATCTGAGGGCTTTTGAGGTGAAATTCGGGTTTCTTGGGTTTTTAGGTGTTTTAGAAGGATTGAAAGGGTCTAATCAGGAATTTGGGGTGAATTGTGGTTTAGGCGGTGAACCGAACAAAAATCGGGTGCTAACAGCTGCCCCACTTTATTGTGAGTTAGGAAACTATGAAGCAACAAAGACCAAAAAAAACAAATAGAGATTTTTGTACAGGGTAGGCTAGGAAGAGGGGCAAACAAGGAAGGATGACTATGGTGAGGGAAGGTTAAGAAGAATTCCTGTGCAATATCGTTTCATCATGTTTAGGCCATTTTATTCTTGGCAAAGTGACCCCTCCTAGATATCAAGAACCCTCGGAATCAGGGTACATTTTCCATAAAGAAAAACACAGAGAATAAATTGAAAAGAACAATAAAAGCAATTCAATGTATTATGCTTATTTAACTTTGGCAATAGTGAACTTTCCAACATGTATGAATGCTTTTGTGGAGTGATGCCTGATATTTGATGTATGAGGTGAGAGAGCATAACATTGAAATTAGTAATGTGCCATGTGGCGATGAAAACAACAATAAAGCCTTGATTAAAATTGTGTTGTGCTAGCATGGCGGAAAATACCTATGTTCTATAGGGTGAAGAAATCAGTTGGTTGATTGAAGTAAATTTGCAAGCAAGCTCAAGTCCAAACTGCAACCTACCAACAGCAGGTTGCTTGCTTTCACAATGCTTGAGTTCAGAAAGGAGCTTCCATGCTAGAAATATAGTACTTTGAAAAGTCATGGTACCTGAGGTAGGTTTTGGAAAACTTCAACATAATTGGGAAAGACCTTACAAAGTTGTTAAGGTATTGGACTTGGGACCTACCAGTTCGAAACTCTAGAGGGGAGTTTGGTACCCTGCTGATGATGCACAGTTCACTCACTCCCTCGTGTCTGATGAGGTGGCTCGAACTGAGTCCAATCATGACAATGCTGAGTTGTGATGCCGAGTTGGGAGTTCGAGCTGAAAGATGCTATAAAGAAAGATAGTTTAGAGTGCTTGGGTATTTTTTACCCAGGAAAACACTCTGATGCTTAAGTCAGAAAGGAGATTTAGAGAAAATCTTTGAGAGAGTTCAAGAGCTTCAGTGTGCATACCTTATTGAGTGATCCTGTGGTCCTTTTATAGCTATCTGAGGTTTAGTTGTCATTAGGCAATGTCTCTGAGTCTTTTGTGGAGCTGTTTTCGCAGTTTGGGGTATGCTGGTCAGTCAGTTACTAGATTCGCGTGGTGGTTATAGATCACCCACGGTCTTGTGGCGCATGGTCCGGTGAGCTATTCTTGAAGTTGTGGTAACGGTGTTAGAATAGACATGGCGTGCGGGATGGTTTCAAGGCGAGCTGTCATTGTCGGTGGGCCGAGCTCGCCTCAGCTCGGCCGCGCACCTATTGTAGACCATCACGTGCCGAACTGGTGAGTTGTCTTGCTAAGTTGGACACTGTGTTGTTGACAACGTCCACGTGTCTGCTGTTATGTAGGTTGACCAAAATGCCCCTCATCACCCACAATTGGAATGTTGAGAACCTCAAATTGTACTACCAATGGTTATACTTACATTACTAAATAAAGTTTCAAGTTGTTTTGCCACCTCAATTTACTTCACTTTATCTGATTTGATTTATTTCACTTAACTTGGCTCACCCTTACGAGCTTGGAAACTTGTCCTGCTTTTAGCTGACACTGGAATGGAAAACTTGGCTTTAGTTTGTTTCGATAGCTTGGTGGGTGAAACTGAACTACTGAGCTACCCCAGATCGGGACAACTTGTCCTGAACTTATGTGACTTCTCTTTGTACAGTGTTGGTCGAGAGTCAACTTGAACTAGGCCATTCTGGATTGATGCGCAGGTTACTTGGGAAAAATAAGCTCGACTTACACAGATTAATGAACAAAATGGAAGAGATCACTTCATTTCCTTATTCAATTTTTACATTGCAAAAAAGACAAAAGAAAAGTCAAAAAGAGAAAAGCTAAGCACGGAGGCCTAGGATAATCAATTTTATAAACAAACTCCAAGAAAAGAGGCAAAGTTCAAACATCATTGGGGGGGGGGGGGGACTTTGTCTCCTAAGTCTTCTTCCTCCATCCTAGAGTCCTTGCCCTTATAGGCCTTCTTTAGTATCTCCTTAGTAATGGCCAATAGTTTCAATTTCCCCAAGTCACTCTAGGAATAGTTCAACCACGAGTTGATGGTAGATCTTGAAGTCCTTGCTCATGGAGACGGAGCCATACTCTTTCCTGTCAAGTTGGAACCCGAGCAAAACAATGTACTTCTCCATAGCCTTCACCTTGATGGCCCTTATCTCCTTGGCATGCTTGGTCCTCTACTCAGGTAGCTCTACTTCTTTTTGCTCTAGATCACTAAGGAGCACAATAGTGTTCTTCTCCATGCCATCCAACTTCTCTAACAGTCTGGCCTTCTTCGCCTTGGTTTAGAGGGCTCCCACCTTGGCCTTTTGGGTGTCAACTTCCACCTTGGCCACCTCTAACTTTCCTCGGGCACCCTTCACTTCCTTCTTCATGGCCTCGTATCGGTGGGCATACATCTCAACCTTTCCCATTAACACCTATGACAAGGCATTGACTTGAAGCTAACTACTTTCCATCATAAGGTGCCAAAATAATCGACCACCAAGCATAAGAAGAGTCTGGCTCCCCATTTCCATTGCGTCCTAGGGGAAAAAGACCCCCTGCTCAGCTCAAACTCCATTCATGCATCCTTGACCTTCTCATTTACCCGCACTGACCAATGGAGATTGTATAGTGGTGCCAGCTTAGAGGCTTGCTGCTATGCTTTTCCTACTCTAGGAACCTGGGTCCTCGAGAAGCCAACCACTTCTGTGCTAGGGACCTAATCGGCAAGGGGAATTGTCGCATTAGTGGACTCTATGTGCTCTGTCCTAGTTACCTCCTTCAATCTCATCATCTTGACATTGTCCATGTTAATGTGCACCACCTCTGGGGAACGGGCACCCCGCTTAGCCATCCTTAGCTCACCGCCCGCTATTTAGGAGGCCCTAACCTTCACAATTTTCCTCTTCTCCTAGAGGGCAAAGAAGACCTTGGCAGTATCGACGTTTGACATCTCTCCTACAACGAACAAATCACGTCAGACAACAATCTCATGTAAGACAACAATAAATCAAGTGTCTTATAAAGGCGACCTACCCAGTGGACTCAAGCTAGCATAGACTAGTACTCCTCGGCTAAATAATCCCCAACTTGTAACTTCTTACTGACTAGGTCTTTTACCAGTGCCTTCTCAGGCTTAGATAGGGCCTCGTCACCCTAGTTAGATATGGCCACTCTCCACTTTGAAGTATAGGGCCACCCTCCTTCAGTCTTGACGTAATAGAGCTTTCTCTTCTAGTCTAGTATCTTGGAGGGGAGGCCATCTAATAGCATGTGCTTAGAGTGACAAGGTAAGTCGAAAAATCCATCCTCACAGGATAGCTTCTTTATCTAATAGATCCCCCCAAATGACTTGATGCTCAAGGGGAACTTAATTTGATGGAAGACTGAGATGTGTCAATCAATACCCTCATTGAGTTCGGATGAAGCTAACTTAGGGTGATGTCATAGTAATTGAGGACCTTAAACACAAAGAAGTGAAGGGGAAACCTAAGGCCAACCATAAAAGACTGTTCGTACACACAGACCTCCTTGTCCTTGTGATCCCACGGTTGTTGGTTAGGGCCAAGGAGGATGAACCTGAAACCCTCAGATAAATGGTACTAGTCTCTTATTTGTTCGAGGTTGGCAAGTGTTAGCCGAGTTGGGTCGTATTTGGACTTCTTCCTCAAAGACAAGTCCCTTTATGGGAACCTTGGCGCTCCTGGACCAAAGACCCTTCCCCAACTGGAGTGACGACTTACTCCTCTCCCTTGGACTTAAAGGAACTAGACATACTGAATTGAAAAAGAAAAGAAAGGAAGACACCCAAGAAAACCAAAAGACTAGACCGACCGACCTGGCTCTAACTGGACTCCTCAAACGCATACTGAACTCTCCAACCTCTCTAGAGGGCACCTTCACAATGGACAAGTGAAAATGGATCCTCTAGTTTTGCTATTCATAGGCAAGAATTGTGGGTCATCGATGGTTGAAATCCTTTTGATCCAAGGTTCGAAATCAATTTAGCATGTTTTTTGGCATCCATGATAGTTAATGTCCACGGGAAGTTTGTGCATAAAGCAATGTGATCTCTATTAGACGATCCTGAATTGGCAAACCAAACTTGCATGAATTCACGACCTGTCAGAAACTTAACTCCAGAGTGTCTGACAAGAATTGCCATAGACCAACTATTTCCTTTGCTCGAGCTGTTCACTTCAAGCTCAAAAGTGGGAAGCAATTGATGAGGGACGATCTTTCCCTCCAATTATATCTTACCACGTGGCGACGAAAACTTTATGGTACCTCAGCAATACATGTGGCAAGGCCTCACTTAAAGGCACCTCATCAGATCAGTTTATGAAGCCCGAGTAAACTCCAACCTTGCTTAAAGGCACCTCGTTAGTTCAGCTTACAAATCTGGAGCATATGATCGATTTGGTTACACTATGGTTTCGACCTACTCATCTGATCCAGGCAGCCCACAACTTGAGGGACCTCTCCGACCTCAATACACCTCCGACCTACATGGAGATCTCTTTCTTTTCCCTATCTGCACGAAACGACCAACCCAAGATGTATGTGAGCACAAAAGCCACCTAATGACGGTTGGAGACTACTCCCTCCGCTTCATGGGGAAGTGGATAAAGACACCTATCATGACATATGGGTGTGTCCCGTAAACAGCAGACGCACAACCATCAACTGTACGTGTCGGCCACTTAAGTTGCCCCTCTTGCCACATTTCAGTGAGTAAACAGTACATATATTTTACTCACTGATTCATGCACAAACACTTTATCGTATCTTGGAGAACTCAGCATTTACTGACTTAAGCATCAGAATTCCTTGCCCAGGATATGTACCCAAGCCCTCTGACACTGCTTTTTGCATATTTTCCACCAAAGTTTGCACCCAAGCTCTAGTTCATCACTACTAACAAGGATCACGACTTTTGATCTCCATCAAATCAAACTTGGGCTCAGGCTAGGCAGACCAAGCTTATTTGAGAAAGCCCGAATCCGGCTCACAAGCATAGTGTTTGGAACCCATGCCCGAGCCCACAAGCTTAAAAATTTGTCCAAACCTGATATAAAATTAATCGGACAAGGCCAGACCGAACCAACCTAACATGTATATTTCAACAATGCCATTTGGCATGATCTTGCAATGTGACGGCGATACTTGGTAATTGTTGTAGCCAAATAGCGTACAGCACTTGATAAATATTTTTGACAAGTGTCAAAAATGGATTTTAATCTTTTTCAAGAGTGGGGTGAAAGTATTTTAAGGGACAGGTGTCAAAAAAATTGAAATCCTTATTAAACGTTACAACATTGTGCCTACCGGATCCGAACTGGTACACATGCCATTAAGAAAACAAGCGTCGATATGTAAGATAATATAGTAGGTATCACACGCGCGGCATCTATTCTATCCAAATGTCGTATTTTTGTTTTGCCTCGGAAAGCATGCTTTGAAAGCAAATAGGGGTCTACAAGAGTCTTGTGTTGTGTTAAAGTGCAAACATTTCTTGGGTTTTAAGAGCTTTTTTTTTTTCTGTTTTAGAAACCAGACTATTTTTCCAATCGAATGAAACGGTTCACTTGTTTTAAGAAAGCATACATATATCTGAAACTGAAAGTATATTTGTTGTGTTTTTATAAGAGAAAATATAAATGTTGAACACCCCCTACAATTGCAAGTGTTTTTTTTAATTGACATTCAAGAAACATCATGAAATGCCAGCAGTGACCTCTTAGTGGATCATACTAAAAAAAACTTTGGTTAGAGAGAGTTAATCCCCCCTAAAAGAAGAATCCATTACAAGCAAACACAAAATGAGAAGTTAGCCTAGAAAAAACAACACAAAATGCAGAAACTGCGGTTAAAATTTTGGTTTCTCTTCTTCCTAATATATCGGTGGCTCATCACAGCATCAAGGAATCTTCACAGGGTACTTGAACTTGGTTATTATCCTGAATCCTTTCAAGTTTGAGACAAATGATGACAGAACTACATATATACTGAGACCAGACACTACACCGATTCTGACACCACGTACACACTCAGAAACCATCTCAACAACATGATCCTGCCGATAACTTGTTCCTCAACGTTTAAATGTCAGCATCCAGAAAATTCACAGGTAGTGATACCTGCAGCAGAAGCAGTAGGTTCAATTGGCATCTCACTTGGTAGATGTACAAGTTTGTTATCACAATACAAGGGAATCAAAACTTGGAGGTTTATTAGCAGTTCGTACCTTCTCACCCAACTCGAATGGAGGGAGACCCCTATAGGGGCATGTACTGCACCGGAATGCATCACCTAGTCCGCACTGCAGGACATAACAAAACCATTAAAGGAAAGAAATAAAGCCCAAATCAATTAAAATAATGGTTCTTCATCTACTAACCCATGAAGAATATCCAACTAAATGACACTTGTACAGGTAGGTAACCTTCCAAGACAAAATGCAGGATGACTGAAAATTTTATTATTTTTATCTAGCACTAGGACAACTGCGAGGCCAAAATCCTACCCAACTTGGAATCTAGAAGCCAGAAATTAATCTATTCATAGATCATCATTGCCACGTGGTTAATCACATTAGCTGTGGCAGTAACGAAATAAAGTACAACACCACTTCATAGTAGATGAAAGCATGAAGATAGGCACCATTTGGTAATGTTTCCTGTAGGATTTCATTAGAAATAATCCAGTTTTGTGGAAGGTAAATTTAGATTGAAAATGTGTGAAGGGGGTAGTAAAACACAATATTCAAACCAATTTTACTGAGTATATAAATTTTATGTGTATATAGTACATATACCAAAACAGACAGATTGATCCACATTAGATCCAATTATAAACAGATAGAATTCATATCACCCTTTAACCACATCAGATTACCAAAAAAAAACCCTTTAACCGCATCAAATTCAATTTAAAATTCAGACACCATTTGCAGTACTAATGTTGTTCCCCTTATAAAAGCATGGATAATAGACTTGCATGAATAGCCAAAATGAGACCCAATACTAGAAAAGCTCTCCAGACCAAGGATTTGGAGACTGCCATTAAATAAAGACAAAAATTCCAAGAAACAATTCTAACACTTACATTGCCACATGCAGATTGAGGGTTAATCTGGTCTGCAGTCAAACCCAACTTCTGCACCTTCTCCTCTGCCTCAGCCCGCCCACAAGTGCAATTTTTGCAAGCTTTCCTAGTGCTTCCAACTTCACAGTCGCCAACTGTACATGAATAATTGATTTGAGCATAATTAAACTTCTAAATGACCATACATTGGTCTAATTTATCTTACCAGGTGGCAGTTGTGGTTTCTTCAGGTCATCTTCTGTCAAAAGGCTATCTTCATCAATAAGATCTAAATCATCATCAATTTGGATTTTAGGCAAACTTTTTGTCACTTTCTTGATCGAAAATGATGAACCAATTTTCCAAGAAGGCTTCTTAGCCTTTATCTGTTAAACATTAGAAATACATCAAAGTGAAACCTGTCAGAGATTAAGAATCCTCAGAAGAGAAAAAAAAAATCACAAAATGCCTCTGTTCGCTTGGATCAGTGATTCGGGAACCATGGATTGATTGTTCCCATCCTAGAGAACCATGCACAAGATAAAACAGGGATGATCAAGGTTGTATCTGGTACTATTGCTGTTTCTACCTGAAAACTTTTTGATTGATCAATATAAATGGCATACAACTGTTTCTGACGAAGTTTATGGTTGAAACAGGCAGACCTTAAAAGTTCATGTGTGGAGGAGGCATACAACATGTCACATCCCTCACGAATTTGTATTGATCAACTCAAATCATTTCAGGTAGAAACAGCAATGGAATCAAACACAACCCGGATGCTTCTCAATACATTCTTGTGCATGTTCAGACAAAATGCCACAAGTAAACCAGGGACATTTTAATAGTCACCCGTTAATGGTGAGTCCCATTGAGAATCAGTTCCATCTATATGATGGAAGCACAAGTCTAATTTCACCTGTGTTTGCACATAAAAAAAATGGATAAAAAGGCAGGTAAGAAACAGAACTAACTGTAAGTGGTTGAATATCTTCTTGCTGCAGGAATGGTTTCAATTGAACAACTTGTGCTTCCAGGAATCCAGAAAACAGTAACTTGCGTTCTAATGTACTGCTTGGCTGCAAGAAAAAGTCAATTTGTTTACTTTAAGAGATCTCCCCAAAATTGATCTTCCACCAAGGTTGAACTGACAAATTTTTTTTACCTTATCATTGTTTTCTGCAGCAGGCTGAGAAATCTGAACTACAATCATTCCATCAGGTTTCAACACTCTGAATATCTCCTCAAGCAACTGATCAGCAGGTTCAAGCGTTCTTGAAATATAAACAACAAGATCCATAGAGAAGGGCTCAATTGGAAATTCTTCTGTTAGTCCAACAAAACCAGATTCAGATCAAGGACTACCACAAAATAGGATTAATGGAATCAAGATACAAAAAACAAGAATATCTTCCAATCCACTCAAATTGGGAAGCTCTTTGTGACAAAATTGTTGAGAGGTGTCGCCGAAGGATAGAGGAGAGTTGGAGCAATCTCAGCCGTTGGAGAGGGAGAAGTAGATCCAGATGTCAACATTGAAGAAGACGTTCCAGATCTTTCATGAGACTCTCCCATGAGGCTGATCTCATGCCTAATGAGGGCTTGGAGCTGGCTCCACGTGGGCTAGAAGAGGTTAGTGGGCCGATAATGTCAAGCCCACTACCAAACATGCAGGAGGCCTACAACGAGGAGGCCCCAAAAGTAACATGTACTCTGAACCCAGGCAGGCTGAGTCGTCGGGTGGACTGCAGCCCAGCCAGGTCTTTGAACCAAGAAAAAGCTTATTAACTCACCTGCAGAGATCGGGGTGGGTGTACCAGAGACTCAAAAAAGTAAGGAAGACTCAGGGGTAGGAGGTAAAATGGTGGAAGCAGATAGGGAAATGCCAGGCGATAGTGGGAAGAAGGAAGATCGACGAGGAGATCTGGTCATTCTGAGTGAGACCACTGACAAAACCAATAATGGAGAGGAGTTGCAGCCATTAGCTGTGATCCCGGCCAAAGGGGAGAAGGAAGATTGACGTTCCCGTTAAAATGTGTCAAGGTGTTTGTGCCTTTTTTCTGGGTTCAAACCTTCCCGTTAAAACACGTCAAGGTAAGAGTTTTCTTCCCTCAGATCTGTTTTTCCCATGATATATGTTTCTCTTCCCTCAGATCTGTTAAAACAGGTCCCAATTATTCTTTTTACTTTTTTATTTTTATATGTTTTCTCGTTGGGGTGAAGATCGGAGGCAGTGAGAACAACTCCAGATCTTGCTTCTCCCTTGTATCCTCTGCAACTTTGAAGGTGTCAAACCCTTCCTACATTCTCCTACCTTTCGATTTTTGCTGAAGTATTGATTTATGAATATATTATTATTTGTTAATTTTTTTCTTGGGATTCTTTTACTAATAGAAAAACGTTGATCACTAAACGTATATATTACAGAGACGTCTCTGTGAAACATCTTTCACTCTATACATGAAACACTTTACAAGTTAGTTTCCCCCTTTCTACTGAAATAAGTCAAGTGTTTTATAGATAGGAAATAATCCCAAAAAAAGTTTGGTAGATATGATATATGTTAATGAATGAAACCCCAAGCTAAAATATTTGATTCAGAATACAGAAATTCATCTTTAATAGAGTTCTAAAATCTTACTTAGACAAATACCATGCCCATCAACTTGAACTAGTGGATGATGCAGCATGGAAAATTCAATATTTTCAATGTTCATGATTTTTTAATATCACCATGTCAGCATGTCACGTGGCAAAATTCAATTATTACTATGCCATGTCACCCCATAAATAAGGGTTGTGTTGTGGAGTTGGAGATGCATAGATTTATCAAATTGGAATGAAACCAAGCATCCTGCAAAATTTTCTCATCAACCAAACACTGGAAAGCATATTATATAGGATAATGGCTCTCAGCAAACAAACACAGGGTGCCAAAAATGAGAAAAAAAAATTCCTTTCTCTTCACATCCCTTTTCATCCCATTATTTCTCGGCAACCAAATGGACCATAAGTGGGGCAGAAAGAAAAAGAAGAGACATGGAAAAAAGGAGTTTGATAAACTAGCCTATCAAGATGAGATCAAAAGGAGGTAGAGATCAAGGTGTCTATGGCTAAAGGATGGAGAAAATAACACAAAATTTTTCCATAAAATGGCAAGTGCTAGAAGAAGGGAAAATACATTAAAAAAAATCGAGGTTCAGGGGGTTGAAATAGAGGAAGGACAGATTAAAAGAAACATTGCTGAGTATTATGAGAAACTTTATAAAGAAGTTGAAGTTTGGAGGACTAGACCTGTTTTAGATGGCCTGCAATTCAAATCTCTGTCAACTGAACAAGCTAGAGATATGGAGAAGCCTTTTTCTGAGGAAGAAGTTTGGGAAGTGATAAGAGTTAGAGAGGGGGATAAGGCCCTGGGGCCTGATGGGTTCACACTGCTATTCTATAAGAAATGTTGGGGAATAGTGAAACAAGATGTAATGAACGCATTAAGGGGGTTTCATGAAAAGGATGCTCTTGAAAGAAGCTTAAATCACACATTTATCACTTTAATCCCCAAAAAGAAGGGGCAGTGAAGTTGAGTGAYTTTAGACCCATCAGTCTAGTGAGTAGCTTCTACAAGATACTAGCAAAACTTTTGGCAAATAGAATGGCAAAGGTGGTATCAAGCCTGATTGCTGAATCTCAAAGTGCATTCATTGGAGGTAGATTGATTGTGGACAGATGCTCATTGCAAACGAGATAATCAAGGTTCCAAGTATCGATACGATACGCATATCGGCAGTATCGTATCGGTACTTAGAAACGCCCGAAACTCTTTATTTTTAGTTTTTTTTTTTCAATTTTGGTTTTTCGGAAACCTAAAAACAGGCCTTTTTATTAAAAAAGTTGGGGTTCCGAAACACCTGGAAACAGGCATTTCGGAGCGTATCGTTTTCAAAAGATACTATACAATACGCCCGTATTGGGTGTATCGTATCGATACTTTAAACCATGGAGATAATAGATTCAAGGAGAAAAAGTGGTCTTATGGGGCTGCTGTGTAAAGCAAATATGGAGAAAGCTTATGACCATGTGAATTGAAAATTCTTGGAATACATGTTAAAGATGATGAACTTCAGCGAGAAATGGAGAAATTGGACAAAAGTGTGCCTTTCTTCCTCATCTTTTTCAGTGCTGGTAAATGGGAGTTCTTTTGGGCAGCTTCAGAGTTCTAGGGGACTAAGACAAGGGGTCCCCCTCTCCCCACTCTTGTTTATCTGTGTGATAGAAGCCCTTTCTAGGCTTGTAGAGAGGGCTAGACTGGGAGGGCTAGTGGAAGGTTTCAAAGTAGAGAATGGGGAAGTGGAGATTGCTCTGCTCCAATTTGCAGACGACACTCTTTTTGCAGTGAACGCTTCCTGGGAGCAATTCTGGAATGCAAAAGCAATATTTTTTTTTTATACACGCTCATCCGTTTCTTGTTTTTATCGCTTGTTGACCATAGCAGAGATGGCCGTACTGTACTGGTTGGGCGATGGCACAGTACGYAGGACCCTCGTATGAAACCCCACTGAGCTTCCTTGCACTATGTGGAATGGACTAAACTCAGATTGGACACGCCTATAGCTAAAGGAATGTACAGCGAGCTGTAGCGGGAGGGAGGCCAATGTCCCATCAGATACCACGGCCCACAGGCAAGTTTGTTTGTTTGTTTGTGTGATAGAAGCCCTTTCTAGGCTTGTAGAGAGGGCTAGACTGGGAGGGCTAGTGGAAGGTTTCAAAGTAGAGAATGGGGAAGTGGAGATTGCTATGCTCCAATTTGCAGACGACACTCTTTTTTCTGTGCCGCTTCCTGGAAGCAAATCTGGAATGCAAAAGCAATATTTTTTTTTGATCAATAACAGAACTTTATTAATGAATAATATTTGTGAAACTTTAATTACAGAAAAGGGGGAGGTAAACTATCTTAACTGCCCAAAAACAAAAGGACAAAGAACAAACTAAAAATTAGCCCAAAACAAAGATTCCTTAGTCACCCCTTGCTTAGCTAACCAATCAGCCATTGAGTTAGCACTTCTCTTCACCCAACTGTACTTCACCTCTATATCCTTAGCCATTTAAATTTTTTCTTTTCATTGCTGTAGCACCACAAACCACTGTTATCTCCTTTCAGCCACCTAATCACCACCTCTGAGTCCCTTTCAATAACTAAGCATCTGATGCTTAATTCTCTTGCTTTGTGGATTCCATCAAGAAGTGCTAGAATCTCGGCCCTAAGAGAGTTACCCTCTTCAATTGGTCCTGAGAACATGGCAATAATAATCCCCTCATTCCTAAACACACCCCCAATCCTAGAAGGCCCTGGATTCCTTAAGCTACTTCCATCAAAATTCAGTTTTATGAATCCAGCAGGAGCAGGGGTCCAAGAGGGTCTATAGGTCCTCTTACAAGGAGCAGAGGTAGCTACCTCTTTCCACTTTCTCAATAAGTCAGCCACAGAAAATTCAAAGAATATCTCCATAGAATTCAGCCAGTGAGCTACCCTTAAGTGTATCAACTCTATTAAGTTTTTTATGGTTCTTTCCTTGTCTGAAAATATTCATGAGTTTCCCTCTTCCCATATTGACCAGCACACTGCAGCCCTAATGCCTCTCCACATAACCTTCCCCCTTTTCTTAGGCCATCTAAAGAACGAGGGAGAGAACAAGCATTGCACATTCACGGGGGGATTCCAAGTACACCCAAAAAGGGAAAACACCCACTCCCAAACAGTTTTAGTAACCATAATGTGGTAACCCATTTCCCCATCAGCTTTGCAAAGATTACACCTATTGGGAAGTAAACAACAATCGGGCCTCTTACTTTGAAGCAAGTCATTTGTGTTAATTCTTTCCAAGGAAATTTCCTAACAAAAACTACAAACCCGAGGAGGAATGGGTTTACTCCAAATCTATTTAATAGGGAAGGGCAACTCAGGAGGAATAGTAGGCTAAACTAAGGTCTCAAAAAACGAAGCACAAGAAAAGGAGTCGGAGGAGGAAGGGGTCCAGACTCTGGTGTCTTCCTTACTAGGGTTCAAGAAAACATTTTCAGGGATGGCTAGCAAAGATGAAATACAACCCAAATCTGTATCCCTAATTGCCCTTCTCAGGCCCAGATTCCACCCAAACCCAGAAGAATAATCAAAAGGAACTAAGAAAGAGGATATGGGTTCATTTTTCAAACCTAACAAAGCAAACAAAGAGGGAAATTGGTCTCTCAGGGGTAAGTCCCCAACCCAAATTTGCTCCCAAAAATTTATTCGATCATACCTAATCCAAGGGGAGAAAATTGGAAGCAGATCATGAATGGCTTTCCACAGGGAAACAGCAGTAGCCCTTGCCAAAATTCCTGGATCCCAGTCGTTCTCATCCAACCCATGTATGTTAGCCATAATCTTCATCCACAATTTGTCCCTTTCCAATGGAAACCTCCACAACCATTTCCCCAACAATGCCATGTTCCTTTTCCTAATATTCCCAATCCCAAGCCCCCCTAACTTCTTGCTCCTAGTTACCACTAGGAATATTAAGATGGTTTGAGGTGATCATAGGTTTACATATTAACATCCAAAAGAGTGAAATAATGGCAGTCAGAAATGTTGAAAACTTGGAAGCATGGGCTGCTAGTTGGGGCTGCATTGATGGTAATCTTCCAACAAAGTACTTGGGTATGCCTCTGGGTGAAAATTGCAAATTTAACTCCATTTGGGAGTTCGTCATTGAAAAAGTGGATAGAAAGTTGACCTCTTGGAAAACCAAATACTTATCAAAAGGGGGTAAAGTCACACTAATTAGAAGTGTATTATCCTCCCTTCCAGTTTATTACTTGTCTTTATTCCCAATTTCGGCAAATAGGGTTGCAGTGTTGAAAGAAAGATGAGAGACTTTCTATGGAGGGGGTGGAAGGAGTCAAAATGCCATCTGGTGAGTAGGAAAAAAGTTTGCTGTTCCAGACCAAATGGGGGTTTGGGGATCAGATCAGTAAAACAGGTCAACAATGCTTTGTTAGGGAAGTGGTTGTGAAGATTCAATGAACAACCGGACACTCTATGGAGGAAATTAATCGTAACTAAGTATGGCTCCAGCAGCAGGGAGTGGGAAACAGATGAAGTAAAATCAGCGTATGGGTGTTCAGTTTGGAAGGCAATACAGAGACTCAATTCTCAATTTATGAAGGGAATAAAGTATGAAGTTGGAAATGGGGAGAGTGTCTTTTTGGAAGGGTTACTGGTGTGGGAATGGTCCACTAAGGGTTCTATTCCCAGACCTGTTCGAGATTGTGACTAATAAAGATGCACCAGTGGCGGATTACCTAGAGGCAAAATGGGCTTTGCATTTAGAACCCCCAATTCAGGTGGAACCTAAATGATTGGGAGGTGACTTCCTTGGTCAGTCTGCTCCAGATTCTTTATGACTCAAGTACAGCTGGAGTAGGGGAAGACAAAAGAAAATTGTTATTTGAGAAATCAGGAACATCTCTGTAGAATCTTTTTTACAACAACTTGTTAGGGGAGGACACTTCATCCTTTCCAAGCAACAGGATTTGGGTAAGGTCTTTTCCTTCCAAACTGGCTTTTTTTGTTTGGTCTGCAGTGCTGGATAAGATCCTAACAAAGGACAATTTAGTTAGGAGAGGTGTGGAGGTGACAGATATGGTTTGCACTCTTTGTAACAGTTGTGTAGTATCTTCTAGTCATTTGTTATTTCATTGCGAATTCACTTACTAGATTTGGACAAGAATGATGAGTTTGTTTGGGATTCAGATGTGCTTCCCGGCTAATGTGAAGGGATTCATTGGAGCTTGGTATGTAAATGGATTAAGCAGGGCTGGAAAATTAGCTTGGAACATCCTCCCTTCAGCAGTTTTTTGGGCAGTGTGGAGTGAAAGAAACAACAGAATTTTTTAAGACAGACAAAGTTCAAAAGAAGAGGTGTTTAAAAGGATTTCAGGAATGATACATTCATGGCTGGAAAACCACCCGTTATTCAAAAATAGACAAACATGTTCCTTTTCTGATCAGGATTTCCTTTCTATTAGGAGTTCATAATTTTGGTGGGGCTGATTGTTGGGTATACTGGTTTATTTCCTCTTGTACAGATTCTCCTTGTACAGGGGTCTGCATAGTCGTATGGTTTTAAAGAATATTAATGAAATACTTCACCTTACAGTTTAAAAAAAAAAGTTATATAGACAGTACGCCACCAAGACATAGGGATTTGACCAAAATAAGATCAATTTGGCATTCTTCCAAGAAAAAGAGTAAGTAGGAACTATGTTCAAGTGATGAATTGCAAAGAAGGAAAGAAAATGAAAAGAAATACTAGTCAAGATGTAAAGAAGGATTACTTAAAGATGAAGCTTGAGTGATGATTAGGGGGTCATTTTGTCCAATCTCTTCACCCTTAAGTTCTTTTATTGCTGCTGAAATTGCACTGGCAGGAACAATCACATGATCTGTAAGCGCCAGCGTATTCCCCTTAATTGCATTAGTATCCTACCAAAAGAGAGAGAAAAATCAATTCATATTGTTTAGATACAACATTCCGATAGGTAGATTTTAATCATCAGGCAACATGCATATACTCCAACTAGGATTTTAGCAGGAAACGATAACACATGATGTCTCTATACAATTGCATCCAAATTTAGAAATAGAACAATACATTAAGAAAGAACATTCAATATATTCATAATCAAAACAATAATAATTATTACTAATCATGTCAATAGTTCATTAGCCCTTTTTTTCTTATTTTCTTATCAATAACAGTGATCAGATGCTTCATCAATGTGTAGCATAAAGAGAGGCAAGCTTGCTACTAAGGGAGTTTAATAGCAAGGGACCATGTCTAAGATCATGGTTAAAAATGTCCAAATTTTCCTAATATTTCCACAACATATTTTGAGTTCCATGGATGCCAACATGAAGTATTATTGGAATTGACATATTCTCCAATGAAAGCTACCGGTGCTATGTGGGTACAAGAGATAGTATTATAATGTAACTACATAAGTTGGTGGCAATACTTTAGATAATGTGGAGCATACATAAGTTGGTTCAGAGTTCTTTTTAAACATGCAGTCAAATCTTGGTTTTTAATGTATAATAAATTATTTGGTTTATCTATTAGAATCATTTGCACTTTCTACAAATTTAAATTTTCCTTGAACTTGCACTATAATGTAGTTTTGATGATGTGGAGCAAGATAATAATTTAAAAGGGTCTACCATGCATCTTTTACCATTACATAATTCCCCATGTATATAATTTTTAGAATATTTCCATACAACATTTACAACATTTCTGACAAGTATCCTATATTTGGGTAACTGATGTTTCCACCGACAGGCATTTTAAACCTCGTCTAAGATACAATCAATAAGCACAACAACAAAACAGTACCAAACAACATAATCACCTCATTAATCATCCGAAAAAATATTAGCCATGATGGTGAATCCATGGGACTGGAACCCACCATTCTAAAATATGTCTTTCCACCCCCCCACCCCTCTTTCATGAGGAGTCTACTAAGCCATTTGTTGAATGTATAATCCACCTAAATAAGCAATTCAATATGACTGCTAAAGACTCCACCAGTCTGGCTCCCCAAACAAAAATGTAAGAGACCATGGGTCTTCCTTAGGGATGGGCGTCCAACTTACAACCACTTGACAGCCACCTATTTTCAGGTTGCTTTATCCCAGAGAATAAATCAGTTTATGGCCTTGCACAAGACCAAAAAGTTTGACTCTAAGAGAATTTCCCTTTCTCTCTTTTATGCTTTTGTGGGAAGAGGCACAAGCATATGATTGGTGGCCTCTTTTATGCATGCTTCAAAACACTAGGAGTACGGATGCAAGTTGGCCTGGGTTAAGTTTGTAAACCCAACCCGAGCTGTAGAACCCTCAACCCTAACCCAACCCTAAACTTTCAGGTTTGGTTCAGGTTGGCCCAACTTTTCTACTTTCTTTTGCTGAATGTTCTTATTTCCTAGACTCAAGGGCTGAGGTTAATTCAGTTTGGAATTATTTCCTTTAAAGTTAAGGAACACATTCATATGGATAGATAGATAGATACAAAAATACATCATACATTTATGGATGTATAGTTGCACATATATATACATGCCACATGCATAGATACATATATACATAACTACTTGCATATTTAAATGTTAATATAATATTTTTACATACAAATATTAAGTTAGGTTGGGCCGATATAGGTCAATGCCTCAACCCTTACCCTAACCCAAAATTCAACCCAACCCAAATTTATCAGGTTGGATTCGGGCTAACTTGGCCCAAGTTGCAACCTTAACTAGAAGAGGTTGGCCCTTTTACTAGGTCATAATACCCAGCTTGCTTGGAGACAGCCATCTAATGCCGCGTTTGGGAGTGCTTTTTAGTCTAAATAGGCTTTCTTTTTTGAGAAAAGGTAAAATTTTATTCATGGAGCACCTGATAAGACAGATTACAACCAAAGCCCCCAAGACAAGGAGCCAAACACACTAAACCACCTACAATACATCATAACTCAAGGAAGTCCCTGGATCTCAACTGAGAACAGAGGACAGAAGCTTGAAGGCCCTTAGCCGCAGCCACCCAGGAAATGAGTTTGCCGAAAGAAAAGGCAATCAAGCAATCTATATTAGAAGCCTTATTTTGAAAGATTCTTCTGTTTCTTTCAGTCCAGACTGTGCACAAAATGGCTGCATGCAGGACACTCCAAATTCACCTCGCCAACTTTGAACCACCCTTAAGCTTCCAATTCCATAGCATATCCAAAACAGAACATAGCATGCACCATAGAAGCCCCAATCCCGAAAGAAAGTGATTCCAGATTGCATCTGTAACAAAACAGTGAATGAACAGATGCTTGCCATCCTCAGCCACTTGACCACATAGAACAAACAGCAGGTCCTGAATCTGCACACCCCTCCTAACCAGGGAATCTTTCATAAGACATCTATTCAGAACCGCTGCCCAAACCAAAGCATTCACTTTTGAGGGCACAGAAGGGTTCCAAATTTTCTCAGCCGGAAGTTTTGGTTGAATTGCTCCATTCAGAACCCCAGCAAAAGAACTAACAGAGAAAATACCACCCGTACTATACTTCCAAGTCCAAGAGTCCTCAGACGACAAATCTATGGACTGCCTGTACAGCAACCCCAAGAGATCTGCAACTTTCTCAATTTCCCAGTCCTGAAGTGACCTTCTAAGTGAAGGGCTCCAAGTAATAGTACCCCCACTCACTTCAAACTGACTAGCCACCGAACCATTCTGATTTTCTGCAATCTGAAACAGCTGAGGGAAAACTTCAGAAAGAGGTCTACTATCACACCAAGTATCCTTCTAGAACTGCAGCCTATTCCCATTCCCCACCTTTGGAGACAATCCACTGCTAATCCAAGGGAGAATTTCCATAACTTTCTTCAACAGGGAGCAACCTAATGAGTTGAACTGATTAGTGTTTAACCAGTCCCCACTGTCAGTATCATATTTTGCTGCAATTAATTTCCTCCACCATCTGTCTTCTTCTTTCTCAAATCTCCAAATCCATTTTCCCAAAAGAGCTTTATTAAACAACTTTAATTTCCTGATCCCCAAACCCCTTTTCTCCTTAGGACCACATACCTGATCCCAGTTACCCAGATATAATTTCTTTTCCTCCTCCCAACCCCTCCAAAGGTAGTCTCTCTGGATTTTCTCAATTCTTTGGGCTACTTTGACTGGAATTGGAAATAAAGATAGAAAATAGGCAAGAAGATTAGAGAGAGAGCCTTTTAATAATGTGATTCTGCCCCCCAGTGACAGATATTTGAATTTCCAAGAAGTAAGCTACCTCTCCACTCTCCCTACCACCGGATCCCACACCACCGCAGAGATACATTTAGCTCCAAGAGGGAGGCCAAGATAGGAAATAGGCAAATATCCAATCTGACCAGGTAAAACTTCTATGAGCTCTTCAAGATTCACCACTTTTCCCACCAGAATCAGTCTGCTCTTAGTCCAATTGGCTCTCAAACCCGAGACCACTTCAAACCAACTGAGCACCTCTATGAGAATCTCTAGTTGATCAACTTCCGCATCAATGAAGCACAGAGTATCATCAGCAAACTGAAGGATCTGAACACTTTCCCCACCCGGAGAGACATCAAAACCATTCTATATACCCTCATCCCCCACTTTCTGCACAAATAGAGTTAGAACTTCCATTGCGCAAATAAACAGAAGCAGGGAGAGGATCCCCTTGTCTCAAACCTCTAGAACTTTTGAAGAAGCCCGTAGATTGCCCATTAAGCAAAACTGAGAACTTTGGAGAGGAAATACATACCTTAATCCAATTCCTCCATTTCTGCCCGAAGTTCATTTTCTTTAGCACCAAGTCCAAACACTTCCAGTTTACATGATCATACATGATACGCCTTTTCCAAATCCACCTTACATAGCAGCCCTGGTTTACCTTCTCTTATTCTTGAGTCAATCAGCTCATTTGCCACCAGCACACTGTCCAACATTTGTCTACCCGGCACAAAAGCAAGCTGATTCTTCTCAATGATCACACTGAAGACCTTCTTCATTCTTTCTGCTAGTACTTTGGATAGAATTTTATAGAAACTGTTCAGCAAACTAATTGGTCTGAAATCTTTGATGTTGGTTGCACCTTCCACATTAGGTATAAGAGAGATGAAGCTGCTGTTCAGACTTCTAACCAATGAGCCATTTTGGTGAAAGTCATGGAACACCTTCAGCAGATCCCCTTTCACCCCCTCCCAGCACTGTTTATAAAAGATGTTAGTTAAACCATCTGGCCCCAGAGATTTCTTAGTTCCCAAATTTTTAATTACCTGCAATATTTCATTTTCTGTGAAGGGAGCTTCTAACTCCATTTGCTGATCCACAGAAAGACTTTTGAAATTAAGATCTTCTGGAAAAGAACTCCTTACCCAGTTTTCTTTGAACAACTCCGAGAAAAAATTAGTGGAAATGTGTTTCATTTCTGTCCATTCTTCACCCACTTGCCCTCCCCATTCAAGTTTCTCAATTTGATTTACTCTTTTCCTTGCTTTGGCCATTTTGTGAAAGAAACTGGAGTTCTTATCCCCCGCTTTAAGCCACTTAACCTACGCTCTTTGCCGCCACTTTAACGCCTCCTTGTATGCTATAGAATCCAAAGTCACTTTGGCCAAAAGTCTCTTCCTCTCTAAGGGGTCCCACTTCTTCAGCCGAATCCAGCTCTTTTATTACCTCTAGGCACTTACTCTTCTCCGCTTCAGTTTTTCCTTGACAGTCCACTTTCCAAGATTTCAGCACCTCTTTGATTCCTTTGATTTTTTAGCCATGATGAAAGAGCTGGTACCCTCCACTTGAAAATCTGCCCATTTTGACATAAGCAGAGGAACCAATTCTTTCTATTCAAACCAAGCATTTTCCATCTTGAAGGGGGTTTGCTTCTCACCTGATTTTCCAACCTCCCACGTAGTAACTGAATTGGAGAATGATCCGATATAGGTCTAGGAAGAGCTACTTGTTTTATTTGCTGGAATGCCTCTTCCCAACTCAAGAAAACTAAAAATCTGTCAAGTTTTACCAGAATCAGGGATTCTTGATTATTTTCCAGGTGTATTGAGCCCCCATAAGAGGCAGGTCTAAAAGTTCAGAATGATTTACAAAATCAGCAAATCTTCTTCTATCCCTCGATCTCCCATTGCCACTATTTTTTCCTCCAAAAATCTCAATACATTGAAGTCTCCAACAACCCAAGGCAGGTTAGAGTTACCTCTGGCTACTAACAGATCCTCCCACAACCTCTCCCTCTCCCCACTATCCGTCGGTCCATACACTGTGAAAACACCTTGAAACCCCCCCCCCCTCCACTTCCAGAACCACTGAGACTGTAAATTCACCCACATGAGAAGAAATTAATTTACATTTAGACCTATCCCACAAGGTCAACAAACCTCCTGCACTGCCCCTAGCTGGCTTACTAACCCACTGTACCTGACCTTGACCCCCTACACTTCTTACCAAATCTGCATCTATTGCTTCCAACTTTGATTCTTGGAAGAACACTACATCTGATTCCCACTTACTCAATAGGTTACAAACCACCATTCTCCTACGTCCAGAGCACAAGCCCAAACATTCCACGATAAGATAGGCATATCCATTAAAATCAGATAACCTTATCCCCCTACACCCCCTCCACTACTACTTTCCCCTCTCCCCTCAATGGCCCCTCCCCCTTCCCTGCTGTGTCATTCAACCCCCACACAAATCTCAACATCTCTGTGTTCTACTTCGACCCATTACCCCCTTTCTTCACATTTACTTTATGTTTCTCCTCCCACCACCTCCTTTCAACTGATTCCAAATAAGTAATTGTCTCCACCTCCATGTCTGCTATTGAAATCCCAAGAAATTTCCCCAGACCCAGGAGTTTCGAATTCACCCAAGCTGACAAACCTTCCTCCCCCTTCCCTTTAACTCCCCCTTTTTGCCTGTTCTTTACCCCATCCCTCGATTGCCTTGACATCTCCCCCACCCTTCCTCCTCCTTCCCTCTCCTCCCCTGTGATATGGACCTGTAAACTACCTTCAACAATGGTGGACTCTCTATGAGCAACACTTGCTTCCTCCCTAATCACCGCCAACAGTGTGATTTCCACCACCTCCAACAAATGATTGGGTTGGGTAGCCTGCTTCGGAATACAATCAAAAGGAGTTCTTACCGATGTTGCTAGAAAGGAATCTGGCTGAAACTCCACGAGCAACTTAGAGGGCAACACCTGGTCTGTGCTATCAGAGTCGAGTCTGCGGACTTCATTTTGGTGATGAGCCCCACCACACTCCTCCTACAAAATAGGTGACTGAGCCAGGGCTAAAAGCCAATTTGGGCCGGCTAAGTGTGGAAGGTCTTGGTCCAGCCCACCCCGGGCAAACTGCTCTAGGCTCAGCCTTACAGGAGACCCACTTGACCCCACGCAACCTTGGCCTAACTTTAGATAGTCTACTTCGACTCTCTGACCGCCCCTAGCTTCTGAAACTGCCCTTCCCAACCTTCCCAACGAGCCACTTGTCATCTCACCTTATCGATTCCCTCTTGGATAAAGCATCCTTCTATCTGACACCACATTTAACTCCACTAGACATTCTAGAAGCATCTCTTTCAACCGATTCTTCGAGCACTCTTCTCACTTTTTATCAACATTTGAAATTTGAATCTCCTTTTTTGCACCATCACAAGGCTGGTCTAACATCTGATGATTCATAGGTGGGGTTAACATTTCGTCTCCTTCCACGGGTTTTGCATCACTTCGTCATCCGTGCACGACACGGGTTGTCCGTCCCCCAACCTCCACTTCTCCATCTTCCTCTTCTCCAGCGACCTTCCTCTACTTGAGCTTCCTTCTTCTTCCGTCAACAAAACCACCGTAAAACTTACCTCCAAACCCCTTTTTTCCATTTCCTCCTTCCCCCTCCCCTCTCAACACTAGTTTCCTCACTCCCTCCCCTCTGACTCACCTTCGGCCTAATTTCCTTCCAGATCGAAGCCCAACAGGATAAGTTCCATGTCATTATTTCTACCTTCTTAGGGATTTCCGCTCCCGCTTTCACTTTGATCGTCACCCATTCACATGTTTTAAGTTCTACCGTCAAATCATCCGTACCCAGGAAACCTCCACAAAGGTCCCCTATCCCTCTTATCAGACTTGAGCACCAAAGGACTAAGGGTAACCCAAAAACTTTAATCCACTCCTCCTTCTTAGTGATCGACTCTCTTCTCTCTAACATCTGGTTTGTTGCTGTCGTTTCCCACCAATCAAGCGCCAATCTATTTTGTCCAACATACCACGGGCCATTTTGCCTTCTTCCTCCGAAGGGAATATGAACAACAACAATTCTTCCGGAAGATACTTGACTCTCACACCACCCGCCTCGGACCAATGCTTAGTAGCCCAATGTTCCATCACCTCTACCGACAACTTCCTATCAAGGCATCCCACAAGACATTTCTGTAAGAAATGTCTTCTTTCCCTTACTCCCTCTTCCTCTGTTTCTAGGAACCATCTTTTCCCCTCCCTTTTCTGAATCGTAACCCCGAACTCTGGCCAGATCCCTGTTGTCACTGCTTTCTTGAACGAGAGGCTTCTGCGAACTCCTAAATCCTGAACACTCGAGTTATACCACACAAAATGTTTTATTTTAGTTTAATAATGTCTATTTTATAATTATAATCTCAAAAAATTATGAATAAAAAAGTATTATAGTAGGCAGTAGAAAATTGTTAGGCGATTGGGCGAGGCAATCCTCAAAGGGTGCCTTGTCGCCTAGGCACCCGCCTAGGCGTCGCCTTAACAACTATGCAAGAAAGGCTCATTTTAACAAGTTTCCTCAAGAGTGATTCATTGATTTTTAAAGCTGGGTACGGAGATCATGTATGGAAATTAAGTATGTGTTGGTATCCATTTCACCATTTTCTAAGGTTTTTATCCCAGATTCAGAACTTTCATAATGTTTAACAGTTCCATTATTTTACAATTTTTTATTACATAGAAAATCATTCTTTCATTAAATTCTTTGAATTACAACAAGTTGTGAGAATCTGAAATACCCTTTACAAAGCAAACCCACCCAACACTATATTGCAATTGTGCCCAATACATTTGTTGTCTTTGAACCCCTTGCTTGGCTAAGCCATCTGCCAAGCTATTAGCAAATCTTTTTTTTTTTTTTGATAAATGGATATTAGCAGATCTTTACCCATCTTGTTTGAATGTTTATGTCTTTTGATAACCACTTGAACAGCTTAAACTCATCTACGAGTTGCCAAATCACCCCCTCACCTTTTTTCAACCACCCCACTACTATCTTCGAATCTCCTTCAATGATTAATCTACCAATTCCCATTTCTTTAGCTTTCTGTACCCCAAAAACTGCTGCTAACGGTTCTGCCCTTATTGAATCACCCTGCTCAATTGGGCTGGAGAACAAAGCATATAAATTGCCACCCTCATCCCTTATCACCCAACAATTCCTAAGGGACCCAAATTGCCAACACTATTGCCATCAAAGTTCAATTTCAACCAGCCCCCAACTAGGTGACCAAACCTCTAGGACTTTTTGTTTCCTCAAGGAAAAGCCAACTATTGCCCCCCCCCATTCCTAAAGAAATCCTCCACCTTAAAGTCTTTACCCAATGTTCAATTCTTAGAGTAATGATCTCAAATTTCAAATTCTCAATCACTATTTCCTAACTAGGGGTGTCAATTGGACTGGATTTGGTCCAATCCAATCCAGTCCAATGTAAGTCCATTATAAATGGACCAGGTCCAATCCAATCCAATGAATGTTTTGGACCAATTTGGACCAGTCCAATTCAATGTCTGGACCATCCAATCTATTCAAATTCATTTTGATTTAGATCGGTTTCAACCCAAACCCAGTCCATTTGCACATATATTCTTATCTTATATCAATGGACCAGATATTGGCTTAATCCAACTCAATCCAATATAATTTTTTTTACGGACAGACCAGGTCCAATCCAATCTAATAAATATTTTGGACCGGATTGGTCTAATCCAATATGTCTTGTTTTTCCGTCCAATCCATCCAAATTGATTTTGGACTAGACGGGGTCCAATCCAAAACCAGTCCATTGACACCCTTATTCCTAACTCCTCTCCTTCTCCCCAAATATTCTTGGGTTCCTTTCTTCCCAAAGTGTTTAAAGCAACACTGCCCTTGTACATTTCCACAGAATTTGACCCCTCCTTTTTGTGCTCCTCAAAATGACAAAATAGACAGGCAAAACAACCTTTCTAAACTGGCAAGGGGGTTTCACCTGCAACTAAAAAGAGAGAAAAAGAACCATTCCCAAGTACAACAAACAAAGGGACAGGAGATTAAGAGATGAAAAGCAATCTCACCATTTAACTTACATAAAGAACACCAATTAGGGGACAAGATCCACCATTCAACCACCCAAAATACATAAGATTTATATTAGCACCAATTAGGAGACAAGATCCCCTTGTTTTGCTAGTGAACCTGCCATTCCATTTGCAATTATTCTACCCCATATGTAGGAGGTGTTTATCTCCTAAGGCTCAGTTTGAAAGGAGTACAAATACAAATATGTAAAGTAAAAAGCCTTGTATTTTGCATTGTTTTATATGTTTTTGCACTGTACATATTTATATTTGCACTCCTTCCAAACTGAGCCTAATAGACAATCTATCTCCCTAAAGGCATGCCTGTAAATCCAAGGGACTTCGCATAGGCCTTTTGCCCAAGCAATTAGAAGTTGATTTCAGTTAGCTCCTTAGTCCAAATTGGAGTCTGTTAAGGGACACCCAAGTTCATAAGTTGTAGTTAAGCCTATAAATAGAGTCATTGTAATTAGAGTTAAGAGAAGATTACTTGAAAAAAAAGAAAAAAGAAAAATAGTTCGGTCTAGTGAATTCTTGTTGTTGCCAGGAATTTTTCTCTTTTTCTTCCTCTCTTTCACCTATTTCTTCTTATAAGTGATCTACCTCTTTCTGTTTACCATAATAGCAAGAGTTCTCCTCTCTTTCTGAGTTCTTGTTCATTCTTTGGTAGACAGCAGGCTATCTACTTGCTTCTCTACCACCAGACCAGATCTTAAATTAGTAGGATCCCTACCCTATCTACATCAAAACCATAGCCCAAAAGAAAGAATATAAAAACTAAAGGAAAAAATATAATCTATGTAAAAGATGATTAAATGGAGATTTTAATAGCCTAGAAACAATCACATTTACAAAGAATGAACTGACTTCAAGCAGATCCTCAACTCGACCAAGAGAACTCAGACATTTATACACAATGCCAAATAGACAAAGCAGATTTCAATAAAGAAATGCACTGCAGATAAAAAATTCCAGTCACAATTTTAAGCTACAAATCAGAGCATCCACACACACACACACACACAGAGAGAGGACACACACCATTTGGTGAATCTTAGTAATAAACACGAAGGTTTGATCTTCACGTAACAAGAAACAACGCGATCTGCAAACCACCACCTTCAAACCAAAAAAACTCAGAACTCCTCAAACCCTAGATTTTTGGTTCTGTACAAATCAATTAAACACTTACTATAATAATATAATCATAATAAATAAATAATTGTCGAGGTAAGAGGCCCAAAACAATTGAGCTTTTTCAAATTTGATAAAAGATTTGAAAAAAGAAAAACACTTAAAGAAAGAATAAATGAAGCAAGCCAAACCCAGATTGTCAAGAAGAAATCTTCCAGACCATTTTTTTAATTTTATGCCTTTTTGCCCATTCAACTTCCTACTTTAGTTTTCTCGAGTAATTTGAAAATCTTTTCTTTTGGACGACAACCCCAATTAGAAAATATTAAAGAAAGGTGTAAAAGATGAAGAAAGCTTTGTTGAGAGAAGGAGGCATATCTAAACTCTTGATGCCCAACATCGATCGACTTGAATCAACAAAAAGCTTCCAATTTTCATAGAAAACAGGGTTTGGACTGATCAGTAGGTCCTAGGCAACTAAAGTTGACCGACTTCCAAGTTCGCATATACATATGATCAATCGCAATTACATGGTAAAGGAAGAACAAAGAAGCTTGGAAGCTAAATGCACACTCTTTCGGTGATGAAATCAAATCTTTGTGCAAAAACTCTGAGGCTGGGATTCCAAATCTAGCGTATGGGTTGCTGGTCAGGGTCCATACACCGTGCTCAATTCGCCATTGGGGTTGGAGAGTTTCAATCCACTTTGCCTTTGTCGCAGTTAAAAGAGGCAAGTAGCACGACGGGGACCAAGGTCGTCGAATAATGGTGGGGTTGCTGAAACTGAAACCCTCTTTCGCCGTTGGCTGATCACAGGGCTGAGCTTGGTGTTTGTTGCTTTTTCACCGTTCAAAGATCCAGCATTTGGATTGCGAGCAAGGGTTTGAATTTGAAAAGGGTTTTAATTCTCTATCTCGCTCGAACTGATTTTTTCTCAAATAAAAGAAAAAAAAAAAAGTAGAAATGATTTGGTTCTCGCTTACCTCAAAACAAAAGTCGGTTGGCTATAAACTGTAAAATGAGCCTTGAGACGGTGTGGACTGTGAATTCAAAGCAGTTTTCAGGGAACAAAAGCAGCTTTTTTTTGCCTTGTGCAGCTCTTCCTCGTCAATCGTCTATTCGTCTACCAGTTGTGAAGGGAAAGGAAGGAAGGCCGACCGAGGTTTCACCCAACTACAACTGTATTTAATTACAAATGGGAAATGTGGGGGCCACTTAGGGTTATGGCATACGCGTGACAACCTTGATGACGTGGACGGTTGAAAAAGACCATGCAAACACGTGGCAATTCGTGATCTTCTTGTGTTCCAACGTGACGGCAAAAGGCAGGTCGTGTGGGGGGAAGAAAAACTTGACACGTGGAAAATGTGATTGTGATAGAAAACTACTCAAAACGTGTGTGGAAAATTAGGTTGTGCTTGTTTTTTCTGCAACGTGGAATTGAACAGTGCTAAAAGCCTGAAACCAACTTCAATTGGATCATGTGGTAGATTATGATTCAATGAATCTATTTGAGAGTTAGATTCTGATTGAGATTGGGATCTGTTTGAGTTTTGGGTAAAATTTAGCCTCCCTTGAAATTCCTTATAAATGTTAAAACCTTTCCTTTTTTTTCTTTTCGAAAAAAAAGATTAAAGCCTCTCCTCTTATGTCTAATAAAATACCAAAAAAAAAAGGTCTAATAGAATTGTCAAAAGTCTCTTGCCTTGTTAATTTTTAAATTTTCAATACATTATAAAAATGTTTTCTTGACTCAAATGGTTGGACCGTTCGGCCCAAGAATTATTCAGGCTACCAGTTCCATTTTACCCCAAACTTGGTCCCCGATCAAAAATCATTGAATTGGTCAATAACTCCTTGACATAGCCGGTTGAACTATCAACTCATTTAACCCGTTCAACGGTTTTTGGCCATTTTTTATTTATTTTTATTTTTTATCAAAATGTATCGTCTGTTCAAACTAGACGATCAAACTATCGACCCGGAAACTGGTGGCTAGAACGGTTCTGGTTCCATGTCATTTTTTAAAACATTGCCCCCTAACCGTAGTGGCAAAACAGGACTTGATCCCATGTCTCTATTAACAAGTTAGAGATCTTGCTAACTGAGCCACCATTAGTTGGTCCGTAAACTAATACTTGGTTGGGATGAAGATGAAAAACTATTCTTTCATTCTTCACTAGCAGGGAATCATGTGATGCACGGGATTTGTTAAGCGAAAGCTAAACAATATAAATACGTAAGAGTAAACAATTGTTTTATATTTTTTACTTTTTAAATAATTAATAATTATTTATATTTCATATACTACTTTTAATAAATTTTTTACAATACAAAAATAACAATAATTAATTTTTGTTTTGAATGCAGCTACAGTAACCTGAACCAGGTGAGAAGGAAGAAGAAGAAGAAGAAGAAAAGAGAAAGAGAGAACAAGAGGGTTTAGTCGAAACTGATGTTTATTAGGTTCTAATAATGTTTACAAAGACTAAACTGCCCTAACATAAGTGTGGGGCAGAGCATCTCTAATAAAATTGCCACATAAGCAAGGTACTTAACAAACATGAGATGACAAAACTACCCCTATTCGACTCACTTTAACACTCCTCCTCAAGCTGGAGAATATATATCATATAATCCCAGCTTGTTACATAGATAGTTCACTTTCCCTGAGCTTTGGTTATTTTACTAATAGACATAAGATTGAATGGAAACTTAAATACATATAAAACAGATGATAAGGGCACAGAAGCCATGTTAACATTACCAACACCACAGATGGGAGATGAGGACCCATTGGCAAGTGTAACGGTTTGTGATGTGGAGGTTTCAGAAAGAGAAGAGAACACACCTGGAGTCTCGGTCATATGATCTGAGGCTTCAGAGTTAATAATCCAGTGAGAGGTTTTAGATGACATGCAAGCAATACCTGAGTGGGCAAGTGTGGTAGTTGTATGTTGTGAAKAAGTTTGAAGGAACCGTTCATACTCATCACGCGGTACACTCACCATCTCCCTCCCAGAAGTAGATGTAGATGGGAGAGGAGTACGATCTGCCTGTTTATTGTCACTGATGTCAACCTCACCTGCTACAGCATGATTAGCCCATTTGGAGGGAGGGCCATGTAGGTCATAACAGAAATTCACTGTGTGCCCTTCCCTACCACAATGAGTACACTTCCTTGCAGAGTTATTCTTCCCTCTGCCATAGCCTCCCCCTGAGTCACGACCACCCCGACYAATCATGGAACTGCCACGGCCTCCTCAGGGAGCTTGACCTCCCCCTCTTGTACTATGTCCACCCCCTCTAGCTGTCACAAGTGTTGATCTATTAGACTGTGTGGAATTCTTTGTCTGTCCGAAAGAAATTCTACGAAGCCTTGAGAATACTTCCTCAAGTGTAGAGGGCCATGTAGGTCATAACAGAAATTCACTGTGTGCCCTTCCCTACCACAAAGAGTACACTTCCTTGCAGACTTATTCTTCCCTCTGCCATGGCCTCCCCCTGAGTCACGACCACCCCGACCATTCATGGAACTGCCACGGCCTCCTCGGGGAGCATGACCTCCCCCTCTTGTACTATGTCCACCCCCTCTAGCTGTCACAAGTGCTGATCTATTAGACTGTGTGGAGTTCTCTGTCTGTCCCAAAGAAATTCTACGAAGCCTTGAGAATACTTCCTTAAGTGTAGGAAGAGAAGAGCCCCCTAATATTTGGGCTCTAACTGGTTCATACTCCGACTTCAGCCCCACTAAATATCTTGTAACATCTAGTTGTTCCTTTTGTTGTTGCTGGACTTT
>NW_010729188.1:579717-631030 GCF_000365185.1 Nelumbo nucifera
GTATCAAGGAACATGAAGTTGGCACTAATTTTGGGCTCCATACTATTCCACAGCCAAGTCATGATTTGAGCATCTTCTTGTTCCCAATCATCAAACCCTGGAGAGTCAGCCGGTGGCTTCYCATCTTTTACATGCTTCACTTTCCTCTTTGCCTTGAGAAAAACTTCCACAGATTTCACCCATGGAATGTAGTTTTCCCCATTCAGTTTAATTGAGGTCATCTGTACCCCTAGGTAGTCGGGGGAAACCACCACACTAGGTTTCTGATCATTGTTCTCATCTCCTTTTGCTGCCATTGTACTCTTTCACAATTGCCTCTAACCTGAATTCCCAGCTACAAGCTGACTGATGTTATTCACAGTTTGATATTTCAGCATCTACTGCAGCCCCTAAACACAACAATGAGAGCCCACGCCTTGTCCTTATTCACACTACTGCTGACTTCACAAACCCACGAACCACAGAAGCATCAATTTAGCACTCACTAATCACATGTAGGCCCTCTTACAACCACTCAATAGAAGTTGTGCACCACAAGCACCATAACACAATCAAATTTGCTACACCAGGTTCAGACTTGTTTAACACATTTAAGAGGGCATTACACAACCACAAAGAACTCAGCTAGGTCACTACATTACACACACAACCACAAAGAACTTGGCTAGGTCACTGCATTACACCTTACACCACTCAGCCACCTGCAGCAGCCCTAATCCACTCAACCACTTACAACAACCCCTACACCATTCGGCTAATGTACACAGCCCGTTCTAGGGCAACAATGAACCTAGTTCCCTAGGTTCTAATCAGTACTAACTAATTCTTAAAGGGTTTCTACCCAAAAATACCAGCAACACAAAAGAACTAGATAACCAACCTTCCTTTGAGAGTATCAACCAACCATTCACTACTGAAATCACTTTCCTTGATGAAGAAGACTGTGCGCAGCAGAGAGAAATGAGCTGTGATGTCACAGACCTAGGGCTAATCAGTTCTCTCCATTAACTAACCAGAAACGAAGAAGAAGGTGTCACAAACACAGCTGAGATGCTTTACCAACTGAAACAGGTCACGAGCCTTGCTTTGATACCATGTTTTGAATGCAGCTACAGTAACCCGAACCAAGTGAGAAGGAAGAAGAAGAAGAAGAAGAGGAAGAAGAAGAAAAGAGAAAGAGAGAATAGGAGGGTTTAGTCGAAACTGATTAATTACTCATTCATTCGACCCCCTAATGTTTATTAGGTTCTAATAATGTTTACAAAGACTAAACTGTCCTAACTTAAGTGTGGGGTAGAGAATCTCTAATAAAATTGCCACATAAGCAAGGTACTTAAAACACATGAGATGACAAAACTACCCCTATTCGACTCACTTTAACAATTTCATTTAGGGTTGTTCATCAAATTGATGAAACTGACTAACCTGATCAACTCGACCTGAGTTGGTTAGTTTTCTACCATTTCCAATTGGCTTTAGTTCAATAATTTCCCAACTCTGCCAGATTGGATCAATTTTGTTTTGGTCATTTGTAAACTGACCAAAATCGAACAACCTGACCATAGATATATATTACTTTTTTAAATTTAAATTTAAAATTTTAAGTTTAAATCTTTTGAACCAACTAACCAAACCAAAAATCGGTCCAAACTGATACAACCTAAGTGAGTTGGTTTTCACAAATGGTCAATAACTTTTGGGTGACCAACTCCCCAACCTGACCAAGTCCTAATTAAACATTACAACAATGTCCAAATAAGGCTATGTAGTGATACATTAGGCTTAGTTTGGAAAATGTACATATACAAATATATATAGTGCAAATACATACAAAATAATACAAAATACAAGATTTTGCACTCTACATATTTGTATTTGTACTCCGTCCAAATTGAGCCTTAGGAACATCTAAGGATAATGGAGATGTTCCCAATGTGCGGCTGTAGTGGCACATCATGACATTTGTCGGGACACGCACACACATATATGTATAATAAAGTTGGTTTGTCCATGTCAACAACCCTCTCCTTGCAAGAAACCCCCCATTCTAATTTTCTGTTTTTTTATTTTTCTTATTTTTTTAATCCACGTATTATTAAAAGAGCCATTTAGATCAGCCTGAATTAAAGAGTGGGCAGAAACGTTTGCACTTCCAAAGTGTCTCCTGCCCACATCTACAAATTCCAAAATTTTCTTTTCACAGAAAAAAGCTACTCCTCCTACATACGTCAATTCAAACTTTTGAACTCCCGTACTGAAACTGGATTCTCTCGTGTTTATCAGGTTTGTTTCATTTATCTTCTCTGGAACTCTAATTTATATAATAGATTCCCATCCATCCACTGTTCTTCAGGTCTGATTTTACTTGCCCCAACGTCACTAAGCATTGTAAGATCATTCATCTAGCTTGCAAGAAGCATCTTAACGTCATTTTGAGCCCTCCCAGTTGCTTGCTCAATCTAGGTATTTTCTTTTTCCTTTTTTTCTTTTTGTTTTTGTGTTTAAAACATATTGGTGATGAATGTAGATGATTGGAATCGTAAAATAATTAAAAATGAAACATTACCATGGAAAAAATCGTTGAAAAAACTTCTACAACTATCGCATATAACAGATTATTTTTTGAAAAAACTTCATTTCTAGAGTTTTATTTGAAAAATGTTGTAAAAACATAAAAAAAACTATTAACAACTAAGTAAGAAGCATATTAAAAAGAAAAAAATGAAAAAAAATGAAAAAAAACATTTGGGTCGACGCAGAACCTGTATTAACGTTTGAGCGAAGAAGACGACCAAAACGGATCCTCGCGACCCAAATACGATACATATTTGGCTTTGTTCGAACCAACTCGTATGGCTCATGGTTGCTCGAACCAACCCGAATACTGTGTAGGCACAGCCCAACCCAAGTCATGCACCACATGGTTTTCCCATACCGTGCAAAAAATGCAAAATACAATATTTAATAAATACTATATTTATTAAAAATACTTATACTAATTAGAAGAACTTATAATTAAATAAAAAATGCAAAAAATACAGTCTTTTTAATAATTAAAATATTATTAATTAATTAATTAAGAATATTTATTAAAAATAGTATTTTCTTAATTAACAATATTTTTAATAATTACTATAGTTTAATAAATACAGTATTAATTAATTAATAGTATTTATTGAAAAGGCAATAATTATTAAATATTCTTATTAATGAGCAATATTTTTGATAATTAAAGTATCTTCATAATTAACAGTATGTTTTAATAATTAAAGTATTAATTAATAGTATTTAATTAACAAAACTTATTAATTAATAGTGTTTTCAAAAATTATTTAATTAATTACAATATTTTCAATTGTATATTTATGATACAAAACATGAAGTTCAAAATAGAATACATGCAATCAATAGTAATGATAGTGCATCACATGTTGATCCATTAATTGTTCAAGGTTTACAAAGTATGCTTGATTTTATTAATCCATATGTGCAAGTTTTTCGTAGAACTAGAATATGTTTTTTCCAGAGGAAATTCATAATTTGCATATAAGAATCATAGAATTAAGGAAGGAAAGACGATATATAATGCCCACAACAAATGAAATAACTGCATTAACAATCAATGATGGAAATGAAAATATTGTAAATCGAGATATCATTATCCAAATAAATAATGAATGTATTTTATAGAGAATTGATAAGATATATCCACCATTAATTCCATTACATACACTCTATTGTTTCCACATGGTACTAATGGATGGAACTCAAATATATCATTTGCAAGTGGGGACCCGTGTGATGCATGGGATTTGATAAAAAAAGTGAAATAAAATAATGTAACAAAAAAATAAACTTCACTAATGTATTAGTGTAATTAATTTAACAAAATAATAGATTTTATTAATGTAATTTCTATGCAAAAAAAAACTATTTTGAACTCTCCACATTTTATAATAGTGTTGAAGCATTTTAACTATTTTATTCATTGTCATCAAATTTATAATGTAAACAAATAAATATTAAATTAATTCATAGGAATAATTTAGTTATATCAATTATTATTAAATGCTATTTACCATTATCGAAGTAATTCTTCCTCTACAGTGAAAGAATTGAAAGACAATATCATGCTCTTTATAGTCGTTATAGTTTGTCCTATTGTCAAATTCTTTAATACAAGAGAAAATCATATTATTTTTTTTTAAATCTACCAAAATATATGCACCGCTTTTATGCAACTTCCAATAATAATTATAAATTTTTATTTCTAGAGCATGTGATTCAATAACATTAACAAATCTATCCCATAAAGTGAATCTCATTGGAACTAATCTATCAAAAAAAGAAAAAAATAATCATATTTAAAACAATGTTAAATTAAATAATACTTATCAATATGCATGAACATATTAGATCAACTTACTATTAATTTAATAAAAGAATTTCTTTTTTTTTTCAAGTTTAGATACACGAACGAAGTATTGCCCAAATAAATAATTGCTCCAATAACATCTATAATAAATGAAAAACTTATGCCAAAGGTAAAATATACGTATAAAAATATTTTTGTCAACATATTTCACAATATGATTAAATGTAACAAAGTTATATTTATACAGAGGAATTTCTAAGCAATTCTTCAAACTACATATAATCTTTGTCTGTCGAGTGAAGTTCATTTTTATATTAGTTTGGCTTACAGTATAATTAGTATCATCATAATCAATTGTCAATTTTGAAATGCAATATACCATTCTTTCATTTAATTCATCCCAAAACTTTTCAATTTCTACACCAAACATATTGATTTCAATGTCATCCCCCTGCAAATTGCAACATGATTTAATTATTATTATTGTTCATGTAAATAAAATAAAACTCTAACAACGATTTGCATAAAAAAAAACTTACATGAGAATCAATAAATTTCAATTTGCACACTTTTTGAATATTATTGTCCTCTCCAAATGAATGAATATCAAACTTTCTAATAATGTGACCTTTTAGGTCTCAATATTTCTTTGAAAATTTCATCTTAGAAATTAAATTTGGGTGAAATACCATTCTATTATGATAACTAAATAATAAAAAAAATTTAGATTGCAAGAGTAGTGAAATTGAATTTGCATAAGTGAGAGAACTAAAGTTATAAACCAATATCCATTAAAACAAAAATTTTCATGAGAATATATTGTTTATTAGATTAATAGTAATTCATTAAAAAAAGTGTAGCTAATTTAACAGAACAATATTTACTAATGTATTGTTTATTAGAAAAACAAAACGATGCAATATTTGCTAAGTATCTTGATGATTAGAATGACTTAAATTACGCTCAACTTCTTCAATCTCAACGATCATCATGGCCTTATCCTCGACATCAAAAAAAAAAATCTAATAAATCTTAAAAGTCATATGGTATTTGTTCTATAATGTTTTGCAAGCTCATTTCTGATATTAATGGTGGTAATGTAGATACAAATGCATGGTAAAAATATTTCTACTATCACTAAAAAACCTTTTCATTGCAATTGATCGAATATGTATTGTTTGGTAGTGCAATGATCTAAGAGAGATGCCCCTTCTTCTTTCGGCCTTTGTTCGAACTCAACTCATAACCTATTGATATCGTGTTTTTCTTCCATCAATATATTTGTTAACGCCAATGGATCATTTAGATTGTTGTGCAAGTACATATTATCAATTGCATCATCCCATCATAATCCAAAAGAATGACAATGATATTAATTATAATACTAAGGAGGTATGTCGAAATCACAATCCCTTAATTTCGATGCAAGTTGGATTTTTTTGAAACATTGATCTTTTATTGGTGTTTTGAATTAACATTTATTCATTAAACTCCCTCCTTAGCCTTCTATTCACCAATTGATGACTGAATCTTCAGTAAAATTTAGGTAAAGAGGGTCTCATTCTAAAATTAAAAGAAAAAATTATAATTAATAATCAAGAAAAAAATAATGCACTAAAAGTATAACTTAAATAACTTAAGAAAACTATATATATTTTTATTAAATATATATATGATCATTATTGTAGCAATATATCCTACAAGACTTCATTATAAACAATATTTTGTGTCAAAATCCTTAAGTTCATAGTCTTTGTTTTGTATAAAAATTTTCAATACAGATGGGAAAGCTGCATGATATATAACAACATATAACTATCTATGAGAGAATACAGGCTTTGGCAAATAGACACTTACATATTGCATCATTTGCCCTTGACTTTTATTAATGCTCATAAAAAGGTAACCACAAAGGAGTTTGTCTTCGTTTTATCACAAATGGCTACTCTTTATCAGTGGGTGAAAGAGTAATAATTGGAATTACTTTTTCTTCAATGACCCGATTCTTCATCTTTTAAACAATTAAGCGAATGATTCAATTAAATGAGTGTAATTCCGGAGGATTCATATTTTGCTCATTATCATCACCATGCAATGAAAGCAAGCTGTTAGCATTTAAGTATGTTTGTACAATTCCTAGCAGTTCTGTGAGCATAATTGAGTTTATTTAATCAACATCAATATTTTCTTGGGTGAAAATACCATGCTATTGTAAATATGATTAATCAGTATATTTCTCCTCAAAGCATGGATATATCATATAAAAGAATCTGTATTCCTCCGTTATTATCGTCAATAAGAAACTTTCTTGGAATTTGTATCGAATTTGGCTTTTTACCTTGAACAAAAGATATATTTGGCACCTTACCATTTTTAATTTGCAAATTCTTGCAATTGTAGTTGCTTTTTTCTGTAATATTTGGAGGTAGAATACATATGTTGGTTTTAAGTGTAAGAATTTGACAATGATTCCATAGGTGCAATCTCTTAATCGCAGATGCAAGAATTTGTACTCTTCCACCTTTCCAAGTAAGTAGAAAGATTTGACAAAAATCACCTTCAAGAATAACTAACTTCCCTCTAAAAATTGTATCTTCTGCAATTGCTGGCAATCCTTTTATTATATTGATAAAAGTCCTATTTGTCATAGAAGCTTCATCCCAAATAATTAAATTCGTCTTTTGGATCAATTTAGTTAAATTTGTTTGTTGGTTGATTGAACAACATTATGATTCACATAAAATTAAAGAGATCTTGAACCTTGAATGAGTTGTCCTTTCTCAGGTAATAATAAAGCACAATTCCTAAAAAAGTAATTGACAGGATAATTTTATTCTTAGTCCTAAACTTGACAATGATTGTTTCCCAAAGGTAAGTTTTCCCTATTCCACCACTCCTACAAACAAAAAAAAGACCACCATTTTCATTGTTATGTGCTTCCATTATCCCGTCAAAAAATTGATTTTTAATTTGCATTTAAGCCTTCATGCCTTGTAGCAAAGTTTTGAGCTTCCACTACCGCACTATCATAATTCAATTCTTCACGAATCAACCTATTGAGAAAGAGTTGAAAGTATTGGTCGGATGGCATTGGCATGAGTGTGAATTCTTTTAAAGACCTTCCATTTTTATTCAAAATATTTTCAATCTCATAAAGTGTCATGTCTTTTAAAGTGGGTGCTTCTAATTCTAATGTAAGATCACCCTAAAGCCAAATAAGTCTCGTTAAATGTTGCATATAAAACACTATTAATTGCCCTTAAATCATCAATTGCTCCTTTTATTTTATGAAGCAATATACGCAAATAAATGATACTGTGATTGCTCAACTACTAGAAAGTGTTCTTGAATTTCAAATTTAAATATCCTCTAACATGACTCAATTGAAGATATGTAACGACAATCACAATATTGTTTGACTTCATCCATTGTTGATATTGTTATTTTCCACCACTTGTAATAGACATATTGTTTTCTTTAATTACTACAGTTGCTTGGACTGAGCCCTTGTGTATGTATCTACATAAGTACTTAATGGTTTTGTTTGTGCACATTGTTCAACATTGATATGTGCATCATACTTTAACAATAAATCTGGATTATATGGAATGACTCATCGATGGTCAATCTCAATCCCATTTATCAAAACTTTTTTCCCATCATTCTGCCTTCAATATACAACAAATCTATTTTTTCCTGTAGTAATTTCACTATAAAATGGTTTTGGGTAATCCTTCGAACACATCCCCTTGACCATATATGGACTATTTGGATTATGCTCACAATATGGACAATGTATCATACACCGGACCACTGTTTCATAAAGAAAATCATTTTCCTTATTATATATTTCTGTACATATGATAGTATTGATATCGTCAACTATTACAAACTTATCTTCTTTTGCTAAGGTTATAAGTATGTGACAATATGGAAGCCCTCTCTTTTGAAATTCATCTACATCAACATCTCTAATTAAAAAAAATAATTATTACATGATAACTAATTTAATTACATTTTTATGATGAAATTTAATTAAATATGTAAATACATTCAATAACTTCTCCAAATAGTTTATCCGTAGGGAACTCGACATTTAGTTTGTCCATCTACTTCTGCAGAACAACAATTGAATCATTTGTTATTTTTCATTTGGGACTACTCTTCTTTCCACCAACAAACTTGATTCATGCCAACCACGTCCACCGTAATCTTGGCAATGATCTTTGCTTTCTATTACCACTCTCAAATGCTCTTTGAGGCTTGTCAAAGAAGAGCCACTCCCCTAATTGTTTCATCCACAAGAATAGATAGATCAAACAACTCAAGAGCATTCCATGGTGACTTTTGGTATGTATGTAGTTGCAACTCCCTCACATTCTGGAATACCAATATCTTTTCCTTGTGTTTTTGCACTAAGAGGGGACCATCCTTTACGCCAATTCCTTCAGGATGAAGCATAGGAGTCATATTAGGTGGACATTCATTCAGGGCTAGAGCAGCATGAAAACTACTACAGTAATATAATCTTGACACCATGCATTCTGATCCTTGGCCCCAAGAAGGCAGAAGGTGCATGGAGGGAAGAAATTTGGCAGATATCTAGACAAGTGGGGAATAAAATCCTCTCCACATTCCCCATCACCATTGAAACCAATAAAAGTATTGTGGTCAAAATCTTGATGCAAATCAAACTGATGATAATAGTCCAATTGATTAGTTCATTAACTTCCATTTTATTTATTAAAGTATAGTGTGCCCCTGAACCTGAAGTGGTAGCCTTGCATAGATGAAATCCTTGAAACTCATGTTCTTGGGACCCTTGATTCTTCATAAAGTATAATGAAAATTGTTGTAAATCGGCTTAAAATTATTTATAAACGTTATTGAACTAAAGGAAAAATTCAAATGTGTGATAATAGGCCCATACCTTCCATTGTGATCGTTCAAGGCTTGAAACAAACGTTTTTTATCTCAGACGCTCTCCACTCGACTTCAAGTTTGCTAAGTGGTGACCGTCTCTATTTATAGGCATTCTTGAGGCATTCAAAAAGTCCTCCCGTCAAGGACTTTGAAGTCTCTAAACGTTACAATTCACTTAGTTTGCTTCGATTCTTAATGAGATTCTACTCATCTCCTACAACGTGGTCATCAACGTGACCACTTCCCTACAATGTGACCATTCCAACAATCTCCCACTTGGTCCATTGTTTGTTCAATTAATTTATTTATATATTTATTTAAGATTGCAATTTTTTATAGAATTGAGGCAAGGATGTCAACAACCTTGGTTTTGATAATTTTAATAAGTACTTGAGCATGAAGAGATCCTTTCCAATTTAATGCAAGCAAACCCATTTTCATGTCAAAGTACTTACATAATCACCACTCCCAAGTTACAAAGTTACAAAACTGAGCATAATAAAATGAGCTCACAACCCCAGTAACAGTCAACAAACCATATTGGTATATGTCATCTAGATATGAGGATGACGAGGAACAACTAGTAGTTATCGGCTACCTGAATCAAATGTACACATAATAACAAATAGCTGAAATTACAAATCTCAAAGCAAGCTCCCACTTATTAAATAGATTCATTTACACCACAGACTCCCATATCATTGATATGTTGTTTGAATATGTTAATTGGAAGTCCTTTAGTCATAGGATCTGCTAAATTGCTTTATGAGGCAACATAAGGTATAGTTATTGACTTATCATGCACCTTTTCATGAGCAAAATGATACTAGACGCTGGTAGTGTGCATCCCTCAAAAGTGCAATTGTAGGGGAATTATCACAAAAATTCCTTGTAAGGGTTTGGATATAGAGTCAATCACGAGCAATTCACTCAGAAGGTTTCTCAACCATATGGCATGCCTTGTAGCCTCACAATAAGAGATGTATTCTACCTCCATGGTAGATAGAGCCACACATGTCTACTTTTGGTTCCTCTAGCCATCATAAAAACATACCCAAAAATAGATTTTCTGGAGTCTGGACATCCCTTGTAATCAGAGTCAATATATCCAATCACCTCCAAATTTTCAACTTGGCCATATACAAGCCTATAGTGCTTAGTTCATTGAAGGCATCTCATTACTTTTTTAGATATTTGCCAATGTTTCCATCCTGGATTGCTTTGATATCTCCCTAGCATTCCTACTACAAAACTCAAGCCAGGTTTGATGCAAATCATGGCATACATTATTCTCCCAACTACAGATGCATAAGGGTTGTTTTTAATCTTTTGCCACTCCAGATCATTCTTAGGACATTGATCAAGACTTAAAGTGTCCCCTTTAACAAACAGAGACTCTCCAAAAGAACAAGAGTCCATGTCAAATTTCTTCAGCATATTTTAATTCCCAAAACATAGGATGCCTCACCAAGATCTTTCATTTCAAATGAGGTAGATAAGAATTGCTTAGTTTCTAACAACATTGACCAGCCATTTCCCGCTAAGAGAATGTCATCAACATATAATATAAAAAATGCAACTCTACTCCCGCTGACCTTCACATAGTTAAAATTATCTGAGGTTTTCTCTTTGAAACCAAATGCTATTATGATAGTATGGAATTTGATGTACCACTGCCTCGAATCTTGTTTAAGTCCATAAATAGACTTTTTTAATATGCAGACCCTTTGTTCTTTTCCTTCCATGACAAAACCTTCAAGTTGAAGCATATAAATAATTTATTCTAATTCTCCATTGAGAAAAACAGTTTTTACATCCATTTAAAATAAATTGTAGTCATAGTGAACTATCAATGCCACTAATGCACGGAATGAATGCTTTTTGGATACTGGAGAAAATGTCTCATTGTAATCTACTCCTTCTCTATGAGTGAATCCCTTAGCAACTAATCATGCCTTAAATTTCTCAATGGTTCCATTAGAGCCTCTTTTGGTCTTAAAGACCCATTTATATTTAATGGGTTTACTCCCCTTCGGAAGTCATAGTGAACTATCAATGCCACTAATGCACGGAATGAATGCTTTTTGGATACTGGAGAAAAGGTCTCATTGTAATCTACTCCTTCTCTATGAGTGAATCCCTTAGCAACTAATCATGCCTTAAATTTCTCAATGGTTCCATTAGAGCCTCTTTTGGTCTTAAAGACCCATTTATATTTAATGGGTTTACTCCCCTTTGGAAAGTCAACCAACTCCAATAATGAGTTATGTTCCATAGATTTAATTTCTTCTTTCATGGCTTCCAACCATTGTTCTGAATTCTTATGTTTTAAGGCTTCTAGAAAATTTCGAAGATCATTATCCACATGATCAGGTTCAACAAGATATATAATGTAATCATCTGGAATTGTAGATCTTCTAACTCTCTGAGGCCTTTGTGTGGGTCCAACATCAACATTATTTGGAAGAATATTTGGAGTGAGATTTGATAATACTTCATTAATCAAGTCCTTCATTTGAGTTTTACTCCCTTCAAAATTTTCATCACCAGTTTCAAGAAACTTCACATCCCTAGACTTGATGGTGGTAGAGTTAGGGTTTGACGGATCATATAACCTATATCCCTTTGGTCTTTCTAGATATCCCACAAAGTAACAACTAATGGATCTATATGAGGTTTTAGGTAATCTTGGGGATAGAATCTTAGCTTCAGCAGCACAACCCCATACATGCAGGTGATTCAGACTTGCCTTCTTTTCAGTCCATATTTCATATAGTGTTTTGGACATTGATTTATAAGGTACTCTATTCAAGATGTAAATTGCCATTTTAATGGCTTCTCCCCAAAAAGACATGGGTAAAGTGGCATTGCTCATCATATTGCGCACCATATCCATTAATGTCATATTTCTTCTTTCAACAATACCATTTTGTTGTGGCGTATGGGCTATTGAGGTTTGATGAATAATTCCATGCTCTTGGAGAAGGGCATAACAAATCTCAAACTCACTTCTATCTGATCTTACAATTTTGATTCTTTTATCTAGTTGATTTTCTACCTCAGCTTTGTAAACCTTGAATGTTTATGTTTGCAAGGCATCTGATTTTTTCTCAATCAGATAGAATAATCAAATCTAAAACAATCATCAATATATGTGATAAAGTATCTCTGTCCACTTCGAGTAGGAACTTTAAGAGGACCACAAATATTAGTGTGAATGATCTGAAGGAGCTCAGAACATCTAGTACCCTTTGGAAATGGTTTTCTAGTTATTTTGCTCTTAAGGCAATCTATACAATCATTAAGATCGTCAAAATTAACCCCTGGAAGTATTCCCTCTCTTACTAGTCTATTAAGACGATCTTTGGATATGTGCCCTAACCTTCGATGCCAAAGCATAGGTGAAGGTTCCATCTTTTTTCTTTTTAGTGGCAAACTAACAACATGACATGATTCAATATTCATAGGCAATAATGATTTTGCATATGATTGATCAAAATTTAACTTATAGAGTCCAACTAAGCAAGTTGCAGAGCCTATATTATTCAAACCATAATGGATAGTAAGAAAGCCACCAGAAAAATGAAACGAGTACCCACAAGCATCTAACTTTGAAACCAAAATTAAATTTCTTCTAATAGAAAGCACATAATAAGCATCAAGTAGATCTAGTGTGAATCTAGATTCTAAGATAACTCTATAAGTGCCAACTCCTAAAACTTTGACACGCTCTGCATTCCCCATGTAGATGTACACGCTCTCCAAATCAACCTTCCTTACGTTCAAGAACCCCTGTAAGGTATTTGAAATGTGAACAGTGCACCCAGAATAAATCCACCATGTATTTAAGGGTATATCCGCAATATTCATTTATGAGCACATTAAGGCTAAGGGTTGCCTTGCTTTCTATTCTTCTTCTTCAACTTCCAATAGTCAAATTTGTAATGCCCTGGTCTCTTGCAATAATTGTAGGTAATTCCTTCTGCCTTCTTCTTTTCAGGCTTAGTGAAACTTTCCTCCATAGGGTTATACTTATGATTTTTCCTTCTTCCATTCTTCTTAAATTGTTTCTTCTTTGGTCCCAAAATAGCAACATGTGCAAATTCAATTCCTCCTTTCTTTTGTCTCTCTTCTTCTAGAACACATTGGTTTATCAGTTCACACTCCACTTATGAGTACTAGTGTTGTAATTAACCACAAAGGTTCCAAATGACTTGGGAAAAGTAGATAACACTATAAAAAAGGAAATCATCATCTAGGTTCATCTTTAGCTCGCGTAGTTGATAAACAATCCCAGATACTTTACTAATAAATTCTTTAATACTCCCAGGTTGTTTAAATTTTGCAACAAAGAGTTGGGAAAGTAAACTTATGATCATGGCCTTTGTGGAGCCTATAAACTGATTCTTGATAGTATCAAGGGTTTCCCTAGCAGTATCAAATATGGGAATGCCAATCTTCAATGGCTCAGAAATCCAACTCTGAATGATAAGAAGAGCCATTTTATTGGCTTGTTGCCAATTGTTATATCTAGTGTGATCTTGGTTGTTTGCATTTGCTAGAGGTTGTAAAGGTTCAAGTTGTGTGAGGCAAATGTCATATCCATAGGCCCCTAAGATTGTGTCAATTTGACTTTTCCATCTCTTGTAGTTGGTTCCAGCCAAGAGTTCAATGGAGAATGATTGAAATTGAGCAAATAGATTTTGAGTGTTCAAGGCTGCCATGCAAATATAAATACCAATTTTAATTTACACATTGGGAGCAAAATAAACAAACTAAATCATGCATCCAATAATTAAGCATGATTAACAAATTACAGAGTTATATATGATTTCACGCTCTCTCCTTTGGGTCCAAGAATGATTATAACTAAGTGAATTTAATCACACAACAATACAAACTGCACACATACATACTTGACCATTAATCACTTAGACCTTTGGGTCCAAATAATCAATAATAAATATAGTCATGAAGTTCCTTTGATCATTCCAATTAAACCAAGATGAATGATGTTACCTTCGGGTTAGTCATTCACGAATCCAATGGAATGGACAACTAATGGGAAAATCACAAGGTATCTCAAGCCAATTTGAGTCCCAAATGCTTTGGCTTTGGTCCTCAAATTACTCTTAAATGCAGTCAAGAACAAAATAAATAATCAATTGTTATGTAAATGTCATATTGCATATTCCTTGGTCTTCATGGAACAAAAAGATGATTGCTAAGCAATGGTAATAATGTCAAAGGCATGATTAGTCAAATAAAAGGATATTCATCCCTAATAAAATGCCCTTAATAATAAAAGGGAATCCAAAAGGCCTTATATTAGGCTGAACTAGACATTTTATTACAATAAAAGGGCCAAAATTCAATTGAGTTCAACCAAAATTGAATTTATTTACCTTAATATGACTTGAACCGGTCCCAAACCGGTCTAAATCATGTTGAACCAGTCACAGAAAGTTTCTTGACACGTTTGGACCGGTTTGATGCAGTTTGACCTAATTGGACCACGTTCGAATCGCTTGGTTTGCATGGAACCAATTCGGCGTGGTACCGTGCCCGCCATGGTATCGTGGGGAACATGACTCACCATATATGGTACGGTACCATGCCAGACACGGGTTATCAAAAACAGGTCTAAATTGACTCGAGAGAGTCGTCTTCTTCGCCCGAAGTCTAAAAATCGGGTTTTTGCAACCCGAATGAGGAGACCGATTTTAGACTATCCGAGTTTGGTCACTTCCGGCAACTGGTTGGCCTCCAATAGATCGGAAATGAACAACCGCCGGTTGGGCACCAATTCTCGGCATATATCTTGCTGGAATCCGGTCAAATCGCCAAAAAACGCAATCTTCGTTTTTCAAGCATTTCAGACATGGCTCTCATACCAGTTTTAATGAAAATTGTTGGAAATCGGCTTAAAATTATTTCTAAACGTTATTGACCTAAAAGAAAATTCAAATGTATAATAGCAGGCCCATACCTTCCATTGTGATCGTTCAAGGCTAGAAATAACCTTCTTGAAAGTCCTCCCATCAACAAAGTACTACTCTTGGTACTTGGCCTTGTCATTGAAAAGCTGGTGGGATGCGGCCGGACTTGCATGCATGCATGCATCCTATCCAACACCAGCCCCCAGTCTTTCTCTCTCTCTGCTAGACTGCTACTAAATGGCTATTCTAAGCGTGATTCATAGTGTTTTGCTCATCTCGTGTTTGACGCTTGTTAATGCCAGAATTAATCCTTGGCGTTTACGGTACTGGAGGGCCATGGCAGAGAACCCATGCTACTTTCTACGTGGGAGCGATGCCTCTGGAATTTATGGGAGCTAATTCTGAGACTGCGTATGTATCATTTTCCAACCATGACTGTTACACTAGAATCGAAGGGGTTAGTAGATTATGTGTTATAGCAACAAAAAACTGGATAATTTTTTTGAATGTTCATCTCACTAGACTAAAATATCAAAATTATTTATTCTCTATAATCGCATTTTCATCATCCAAACCTTTTAACCAGTTGACGTACAGCCAAAGCCGAGCTTGTGGGCACAAATAGCACGTACGGGATGTCTACAAGATTTTGGTACTGGATTGAAGCTCTCCTGACGAGGATTGCAAAAACTTCCTCCATTAATGGATGATTCAGTTCCTTGAGAAGAGCATCAGAAAGCTTGATTTCAGTCCCAATGGCGTCAATACCGTCATTCAACACAGTAAATATGTATTTACACCATCATTGATTTTGTTTGATACATTGCTGCACATAGCCTAGTTTTTTAGAGAATTCCATACACTTGTATGGCTGAAATTAATTAAACTCTTTATTTAATTTATCACTCCAATGTTCAGGATTATGTAATTTTGACAGCCTAGATATTTGAAATGATTGGATACATCATTTAGACGGGCTAGATCAGATGAAATATTGGTAAAATATTTGAATGGTAGAAATTAGTTGCCTAATCTTAGGGTAATATCTTGATGGCCTAGATTACAAGTGTTTCTTGGTACTTTAATTTATGTTCTTCATTCCATGATTTGGAAATTGGTTAGGTATTCGGTTCTGTTTCACCCTAAAACCAATTTTTGGCCAAAAACTATTGATTTGGTCAGAAATCTGCTGACCCAAGTGGTAGAACTGTTATCATTTTTTATTTTAAGTTAGAATAGGCCATTCATTCGAACCCGACTTTTGGACCATTCAACCCAGGAACCAGTCCCCAAACGGTTCCATGTCCGGTCCAGTTTTTAAAACCTTGCTTCATTCTATAGAAATTTTAAAAGAATTACCTGAAATATCAGGGTTAATGGAGTCATGAAAATTTGGTCTCTTAGACATGGATAATTTTAACTGCCCACAATTTGTTAAACAAGGTGGAGGGGTGCAATGCAAATTTATTTGCACTAGTACAAATGTAAAAAATGCAAATCCTTGTTTAATTTTGTTTTAGATTTTACTTTATTTTGCTTCATATCTTAATTTACTTCATTTGTACTGCAATCAAACAAACTAAGTTAAAATTTGAAACAAAAATAGGCCAAAATTTACATTTAAATCATTTGCACTGTCATGCTTTTGCATCAGTGCAAATTTATTTGCATTGCAACCAAATACAGCCTTAAGTTCAGTTCGGAAAAAATACAAATACAAATATATAGTCTAAAAAAAACATGTATTTTGTATTTCTGAACCCTGTACATATTTGTCTTTGTATTCTTTCCAAATTATGAGGGGTACGTGAAATTTACCCTTTACGCTAAATTTGGAAGGAGTACAAATGCAAATATGTAGAATGCAAAACCTTATATTTTTGAATTATTTTGTATATATTTACGCTGTACACATTTGCATTTGTACTCCTTTCCAAACTGAGTTTGGGAGTACAAATGCAAATTTGTAGAGTGCAAAACCTTGTATTGTATTTTAAACGTATTTGCACTGTACATATTTGTTTTTGTACTCCTTCCAAACAGAACCTTAATGTATTAATGGCATTCAATAAACTAGTCCGACTGAGTACTATTTATATCCACGAGTTTGGAAAGGAGTACAAATGCAAATTTGTAGAGTGCAAAACCTTGTATTGTATTTTAAACGTATTTGCACTGTACATATTTGTTTTTGTACTCCTTCCAAACAGAACCTTAATGTATTAATGGCATTCAATAAACTAGTCCGACTGAGTACTATTTATATCCACTGGACAAGATATTAAGATCCAATTTGAATGAGAATATCAACAATCAATAGGTATATCTGATTCAATCCCAACTATTTGCTGCCCTACCAGAATCACTGAATACCAGTTTCACCCTTGTTTGATAAAATATGCTTGATTAGACACGCTCGTAATGATAATGATACATGACAATATGATACAAGAAGAATCAAAATCCATCTTTACATAATCACTTACAGGTATAGATGAGGACCCAACAAATAAAACTAAAAAAAAAAAATAGCAAAAAACACATGAAGCTCCAGCAAGGCAACAATTGCATTCATCACATACAACCTGACATGAGCTCAATTTCTTTTCACAAGTACTTAAATGCTACACTATCACTAGTATCTTTTTCTAAATGGCATTTAGTGCTACCAAATCTCCTCATCTCTCGGTTCCTATATTCTGGCAACAGGAATGTCATCTGGCAATTTCTCTTGATCTCTCCATATGTTTACCAGTCCTTTGGCTCTAATGCAGCAGCTATATTGTCGGACTCTGATTGGGAATACTTTGTCCCCTTGAATCCATGTCTTCCTAAGGTCAAATTTAAGAAATAATTAGAAATAATAGTTCTATTAAATTAATCTATAGTACCAAAAGCATGACTGAATATATTCATTACTTCAATCATAATTACAATGATATATATCAAATCAGTTGTAAGATCTTTTCTCTTTGCCACAACTGATGCGTAACATCTTGTACAATCAAACTCATAAGATCCTGCAATAATAATTACCTGCATTTAACATACTGAAATCAAACCAAAAAAAAGGGGAAATAAAAAAACGAAGGAGAAGGATGTCAGGGTCTCAAACCATCTAATTCAAGTTCTCTTGCACGTCATTGTGCTTTTCAAGTATTTGTCTTAAAAATTGTGCCTGCAAAATATAAGACATCTTAATTAATTGTTATGATTCATAGACCACTAAAATGCAATAAATTATAATTTCACAACTTTTTCGACCTCTTTGCATTTGTTGATGTTGTGACCAGACTTGCTGCAATTGCTACATGTATATTTTCGCTTGGCTGCACTATTTTCTACTTCGGCTTTGACTCTCTTGCATGGTTGCCCTATGGAATTTATGGGTTGAATATCATGTACAGTCAATTCCGGCACCATTTTATCTGCTTCATTCCCTTTGTTGAGATTATATCCAGAACTGGTAGATGATGTATCCCCAGATGCTACCTTTTCCAATGCTTCCTTTAAGAACAATTTTGCAGCTTTGTATTTCTCTTTAGACATAGCTCCTAGCTCACAAAGTTTGATTGAATCAAGGTGCAGGTCACTAAAACATTTCGCACTGAGTTTAATTCCATGCTCATGTAATTCATTCCAATCTTCATCAGATACATCCATTTTCTTTGCATTTCTTGTCCAGCGCGTTACTATGTAATGAGATGGGATTTCATACACACCAGCCGCAAAGAGAACCACCATTGTATGCCTGCAGAGGTAGCCTTTGAACTCAAATAAACGACACATACAAGAAACTGTGGTCTTAGAATGATTCCAGATAACGGTGAAGTCTTTTACACCCCTCTTCCCATTGGCCTTCATTATCAATTCTTTAACCACATAGTTTGAATTATCCCCTTCTTGTTGAATATGTGTTACATTACATGAAGGAATTTGCAAAACCTCATCCTGGAATTTCTTGAATATATCCAATGTGTACACAGATGCCATTTGTTCTTCATAAGGTGATCCTGTTTTCAAATCCGGTGTCTTATGATATGTATCAAAATCCGCTCTCTCTTCTTCATCATACCTTCGCTGTAAAACCAACCCATACTGATTCAAGAACTTCTTTAAACTAGTCTTTTGAGTAACATAATCATCAAAAAAAGAGCTCAAAGTTTCATTCCTTTGTGAAGCTGACATTCCTGCAAAGAAGGTATCCTTCAAGTACACTGGGACCCACTGTTTTCGATCTTCATACAAAGTTTGAAGCCATTCATGTTCATTGAGATTATTAGCTTCAATTAACTTTTTCCATCGTCTTTCAAATTCATCAACTGTCAGTGAATCATAAATGCATTTCTCAAACTTATACATAAACCCTGGATTTTCTTTACATACAGCATCCAACTTCTCAGGAACTTTTCTCATAATATGCCACAAACAGAAGCGATGTCGTACTTCTGGAAATACCACACCTATTGCTGCTGTTAATGCCTCGTCTTGGTCGGTGATTATGGCATTTGGAGGCTTCCCCTGCATTGCTGTAAGCCATGTTTTCAACACCCAAAGAAAAGATGACTTCGTCTCATCTGTAACCAATGCACATCCGAGTAACACATACTGCCCATGGTGATTAACTCCCATGAACGGTGCTAGTTTCAATGTGTACTTGTTTGTCAAATACATTGTGTCAAAAGTAACAACATCACCAAAGTGAGCATAAGCCACCCTGGATCTGTAATCAGCCCAAAAAACATTTCTCAGATGTTGTTCCTCATCTAATTCCATTGCATAAAAGAATCCAGGGTTTAAAATTTGCATATGCATAAAAAAATCAGAAATAGTTTGTGCATCTCCTACTGATAAAGACTCTCTGTGTTCTCCCTCAAAGTAATTTCTCCAACCTTTTTCTGTAAATTGTAAATTTTCAAGTCCACCAGCCTGTTGGGTTACTGTAGCCACTATATTAGGCATTAGTATTTGAGACCTCCAATTTCTAATAACATTATTCTTTCTTTCACCTGTCTTCCTGTGTGACTGGAAGCAACGGATACATTTTGGATTGAGTTCATGATTATGTTGCTCAAAAAAGTTTATTACAACCCATTTTCCACTAAAACATCTCTTCACCTTCATCATTGCTTTGCAACCTAACCTTGTAGTGGGTCTTGGATTATCTGTCTTCCTTTGGACCTTTTCACCTTCTCTTGAACACACATATGTTCTACCAATTACTTCATTGTCTATTTTTGAACGACGAACAAATCTCTTACGAATACCAAAGCCTACACGCTTAGCATATTCATTATAAAAGTAATAAGTTGCTTCTTCACAGTCAAACTCCATACCTACATAGGGTGTATCTCCAGTTGTAGTGGTTTCCATTGCAGCACAGTTCTTCTCAATTTCATTGGTACCCACATTGGGTTCAACATCTTCAACTTCATTACCATCTCCGGATTCAGAGCTCTCTTCCCTACCTTCCTTTACATGTGATTCAACATCCAACAGCCCTGGGGACTCTGCCATCTTGATACTCGCTATTTCGTGGCCTAAAAAAACATATTCCAATGTCAATTTTCAGTCAGAGGGTTCTATATGGATCATCAATAAGGATTGTAATATCATGTATCAGTTCATATTGGCAGATAAATATCAGCCTCTCCAGTATAAAGATCACGGACTACCTGAAATCAAGGCATCTACATACCCCACATGACTCGTCATCATCTAAGCCTTGTCCCAACCACATGGGGTTGGCTGACCATCCACACAACTCCATGATAAAATTACATATTGATTGTAAAATGTCATCCTTGAATAATCACCACACCAAGGGCAGGGTTAGTGACCATTAACTTTCAATTTGTACTATGTGTTCAGACTTGAATTCCACCATCCAATGGATCCCAATATAGAAACTAGTAATGGCACTTTTTTGTGCATTTCAAACATTTCTACCGTCCATATAAAAATAGTGAGAACATATTGCCATAGTCATCCTTGGAAATACCTAGCCCAGCTAATTTCCAAAGTGAGACCAATCCAGTAGTTGTACCATGACCCTTGAAACAAAACGTGATAAGTTATGGTGGTGGGCCTAGAAAGAGATTTTACCCTTCAATCCCCATGGAGATATTTAAGGGAATTCAATATGGTATGCCAATAACTTAATGTTAATACATGATAATTTCACACACAAATAACCCAAAAGTTTTACCTGTTGTCTTATAATTAAGAGATTTCCTATGAAAAAGACAACTTCACCAACCTGACATCTTAACATGTGATTTTTCCAAAAAGGTAATCTTAGGTAGAACACTTGTATACACTGGGCCACATTCTGAAGTAACTTTATTTTTTTTAGTTATCTAAAAAAGCAAAATTATTAGAGTTTATAGTAGACCGTGTACAGTGGTGCTATATGATTGCATATTATACCATATAGTTTATGGTTATCAGGCAATTCTGAACACCCAAAATGATTTCTATGTTCATGTTTTAGATTATCTCTTAACTATAAATTTTGAGAAGATATTTACTAGAAAATAAATAGATAACTATAGTACTAATTGTAATGCTTATTTAAATGACAAAGATCTGTGAAGAATGTAGCACCCTGATGGACCCATGATGATTTTCTACAGGGATAAATATTTTTCTTTTAAATTGTCAATATATACTTACACCTATTAATAAAGGGGATTGATATAGGAAAATCCCATTTTTATTAGAGTGGGCATCTAATATCACTGTGCTTATATAATTTCAAGAAAAAATAACTTGAAAATTATTTTCTTATTTTTTATATTAATAAAATACAGATTGTTAACAGCAATGAAGTATATCTACATTTTATTTATGTTACTAAAGTATTGCATATTGTCTTCTCACCTTGTCTGTATGGAGCAAAGTGTTGGGCGGTCAAGAAGCAACATGACCAAAAAGGAGTATGGCAGAAATGTGTATGCTAAGATGGAAGTGTGGAAAAACTAAAAAGGATAGGATCAGAAATGAAAATTGATAAAAAAAAGATAGGATCAGAAATGGAGTCATTCATAGGAACTTAGAAGTAACTCCAATAGGCAATAAAATGAGAGTAAGTAGACTAAGGTGGATTAAAGGAGATGACAGAAACAATTTTTTCATGCTATGGAAAATGGTAGATGAAGGAAAAATGTTTTGTCTAAATTCGAGACTGATGGAGAGATTATCACTCAACAAAGAGAGATTATTGGGGTTTTTGCAGAGTTCAGATTTATCTCTAGGAGGCCAATACTTGACAGAGTGTGTGTTGAAGGTTTGGACTGGCCTTGCATACCTGAAAACCTAAATATGGGGATGGAGAGGAACTTTGAGTTAGGGGAAATCGAGGAGGGCTATCTTTTCTATGGATAGGTCCAAAGTTTCAGGACAAGATAGATTTACTATGGCTTTCTACCAAGATTGTTGGGGAATTCTAAAAGGTGATTAATGGAGAACTTCAATGAATTTTTTGAGAGGGTTGTGAGAAATCCAGGGTTGAATTCCACTTTTATACCTTGGTTCCTAAAGAGCCAGGAACAGTTCACCCAAAGGACTTTAGAGCCACTAGCTTGGTGAATAGCTTATATGAAATAAATGCTAAGGTTTTGTCCTTAAGGCTCAGTTTGGAAGGAGTACAAATACAAATATGTAGGGTGCAAAATCTTGTATTTTGCATGTATTTGTACTGTACATATTTGTATTTGTACTCTATCCAAACTGAGCCTAAGCATCAAATAGGTGATAGGTTATGAAATTAAAAAAATAAATAAATTATAGGCTGAATTCCTATTTTTCCTAGTAATCAGCAATCATCTACACTAATAATTAGCAATAATATACATTAAATACATTGAATAACTACAATTTTCATATCAAAATATATGACGATATTCATGAAGGGAAAAAATTACATACCTGGAACCTGCATGAATATTGTGACTGTGCTGTCTTTTAATGTTCAGTTTTGGTAGAGGCATGCCTAAAAAACTGGTACAACAAAGTAAGAGTGGTAATCAGTAACTAAGAGGGGGCAGGACCCCTATTTTCTTACCAGAGCCCTATTTTAACACCAAATAACAAAAGATTATATACCTATCTATGACAATGATGTTATGTTTTTCAGTTCTTTAAAAGCCTTGCTGGTTCAAGGGAAAGAAGGTTTCAATCAGCTAACCATCTCTTTTCTTCCTCTGTTTCTTTGAACGCTAATAAAAGAAAATAAAACAATTATTTATCAAAAGAAAAAGAAAATAAGACAATCCAATCAAATGGAATTGTTAAATTAATAATAACCCAGTTCATGCTTATGTTAACACAAAAGGTGAAGCAATTAAAAAATTTTAAGGTGTTATAAAGCAACTGACTAGCATTTTTTGATGCTCGGGAATCCACCTTGCCTTGCCACCTAGGTATGCACCTAATAAAAGATATCTTTTGTTAAAAATTTTGATACAATGCAACCTCCTAAAACCACTTACTTAGCCGCCTAGGCATCACCTTGACAACCATGCTCTCCACATCTAGCTCCTCCAGTATAATCATAGCTAGAAAAATAAACCCTGAAGTAGAGATCTCATCTCAGCTCCCTCCTGAGTTCCCTGAGCCATTTGAAGTTGGCATATTCTAATCTCAGCTCCCTTGACAACCATGCTCCACATTTAGCCATATTTTGGAGGTACTTATAGACTGGTACAAGTATGGGTTCAATGTTTTTCTGTTCTACACTTTTTTTCTACCCTTTATGGGTTTTTTTTTTTCACTCAGTAGATCTAATTCAGCTTTCCTTTTTTTTAATAACTTGCAGCTAAATATCACAAAAAGGAACAATAGAATCCACCCAAGGGTTCAGTTTCTATTTTTCAACTGCTCTTTGGCAGGTTTCTGTTTGTATCTCTATGTTTTTCTAATAAATTTACCTTACCTTTTCCCAAAAAAAAAAAAAAATCAACTGCTCTTTGCTCCAACCTTTTCTCCTTTCTGGGTTTTTTTACTCAGTATACCATATTACTGTTCACATACCATTTCCCTATCCTTTTTCCCTTTCTAACAAGAATTTGTTAGATATCAAAAGAGAGAGAATGAAAGCACCCACCAAACAAAGCTGAAGTACAGGTTTGAGATGATAAGGGAAAGAAAAGACAAGAAAAGCAATATGCACATACATTTGCTATATTTTTGGTGATTACATGAATACCCCTGCTATTGTGCATGACACAAGCCTAAACTCAAATCTGTCAGAGGGAGGGGCACAATAGGCATTTTGTATAGGAACATGGCCACATGGGACATGTGGAAGAGAATTTCAATCAAGAAGTTGATAAAACTTTGATATTTAGTCCAACATTATTAATAAAGCTTTAAATAATAGTAGAGGTTGGTCTGATGAGATTGCTTACAGTTAGATCAATGATAAAGTCTCTTCAAGTCATGAGGACCAAATATGATGCATATAAGAACTTTAAGGGTGTGCTGACCTTGTATAGAAAAACCAAGGGTAGTTTTGAAGTATCCATTTTGAAAAGGAAACCAGACCCATCAAATGTTTCTCTTAATGAAGGAATCAAGGTTGTATGCTAATAAAAATAAACAGGGTTAAAAAGTGGTTGGGTGTTGATGTATGAAAGAAATGAATGCAAGAAAGAGAAGCTGTAGAGGCAAGTTCTACTGCTAGTTCTAAAACCTAAGCTGGAAAGAGCTTGGATGTAGCTGGAAATAAATGGAAAAATGAAGTAGATAAGAAAGCATAGTCAAAATTCAAACCAATTGTAATCTTTGAACAGCCAAAGATTTCACTGACAGGGGAAGAGAGTTATTTTTGGGAATAATATGAACTTAAAGGAGGGTTCATTGAATTATTAAATTGATTGAATGAGCCATCTGATAAGCACAAGGAAGAAAATAAGGAAGAGAGATCACCTGAAGATGCTGTAGGAACAGGGCAAGAGAACAAGGAAAGGGATAACACAATAGTGAAGATAAAGAGGTGCACAGTTTACACAAGAAAACCATACAGAACCAAACCACTTCAGTAGAAAGTTACTAGTAGAGACCTAATCAAAGAAAAGGGGCAGGAGACCGCAAGGCAGGTGACACTGAGGATTTTTTTGACAAATAATAAGGAATTTTATTAAAGAAATATCAAAGAATGCAACAATAATAATCTTTCCATACAGAGGCACAAGTTGCGACCTCTCACATGTACAAGATGATTCAAATTACAACCGAGCCCAATACAAGTGATCCCTATTCGCCCCTTACTTTGCTAATAGCCATCCCAATAGCCAATCTTCTGGCCCATTGAATCCTCAAGGTCATGTTTCTTGTTAGCCACTTGATCTTCTTAATCTCATCCTTATAGGAATAATTAAGGGATTTAGTTAATTGCTCATTGGCATCAAACTAAAAGGAAACTTAGGCACAAATAAGACAAAGATAATTGTGGGGTAAGAGTAACAACTCCGATACCAGAAATTAGAGGTACCACTGAAATGTGTAACATGTTGAGCTGAAAGTCAATGACCCAATGGAATGCTAGTAGAAAGAAAGCAGGAGCTATTACTTGATGCCTGGCCTAGAGTAGCAGTGGGAGGAAGAAGAAGGAAAAGGATTGAATAKAGGAACTCCCGAGCATTTGGTGATCTCAGATGTGTCCATATCAATGGAACGGGTGACTCATTATTTCGATGAATCATTTCTTCGGACAGAAGAAGATTATGYAAACACTTACTCGAAATCTCACTTATCAGATTCCATTGTGGAAGACGGAGACTGGAGAAGTAGATGTTGGCCAAGCATATTCTTCCTTAGTAATAGTTATGGTATCACTATCTGGTTGAACTTATGCAATGGATGATTGTGCAACTAGATTCTCATCATGAAAAGTATCCTGATTGGCATAACTAGTAGACTTCTTCAACAGTTTAGAGAAGTCAACTACATGTTCCTTACGACCACAATGTGTACAATACCGGACATATTATCATCCTACTATGATCTCAACCACCACCTATCTCAGATCAATCTCCAGTACAACCACCTCTACCACATCTTCCACAAAGACCACTACCACATTTGCCATGTCCTATAACTGTCAATGCTGAATGGTCCATAGTGGGTGCAAATTATGACTCCGAAGATCTTACTTAATGAAGTCTAAAGAAAACTTCTTTCATAGATGGTAATTTTGAGCCACCCAAAATTTGTTGCCACACAAATTCAAATTCAGACTTGATACCAGAGACGCTCTTCAAAACTGATTCCAAATATGCTTAGAGGTATTCAACAAATCAAGCTGCTACTAATCTTAGTTTCAACGGAATTCCACAACCATGTCTTAATTTTTTTTTTGATGAATAAAGAAATTTATTAGTCACAGAAAATAGAAGTTACAACTAACCCAAGAAGAGGCACAAGGTGCGACTTCTTCAGAAAAGCCTAAAGAAAATTCTTAAAAACAAATTGAATAAGTTACAAGGTAGTCCAAAACAGACAGTCCAGAGAAACCCCTTGTTTGGCTAATGAATCAGCTATAGCATTTGCGATCTGCTCACCCACTGAACACTACTGTCATGTTACTAGTCAGCCAATTCACTTTTTTAAAGAGGTCTCTATAATTCCAAATGGCAGAATCCCGGTTCAAGAGCCATCCCACCACCACCACCTGTGAGTCACCTTTAACCATGTCTTAATTTGAGCAACCCCTTGCACCCAATCTGCGTAGGTAGAGCTACCAGTAGGTGTTTAAGCTTCCCTTAAGTATCAAAATACCCCTATCAATTTGGCCCATGCAGCATAAATAATCCCATTTAATTGAATAGATATCATTTGAATGGGTAAGGGGACATCACAACAGAAAGTGTTGACTCCATATTAATCACTACTTCCAATAAAGAAATAAGTAATAAAAATCCGGTAGCTAATCTTCACTATATCGGCAAGTCACAACATCAAGAACAAGGTTGTTACATCTAATCATTTAAATGGCACGCCTCAGGTGCACAGTTGAGATATTTAAGGTAGGTGCCTTGCCTAGGCCCCAGGTGCAGCAGTTTCAAAAGATGTGCACCTTTTTTTATTTTTCTTGTGCTTTTTGTTCTTAAAAGGCAATTAAAATTATAAAATCATTTTTTGTGTAGGGATTAAGAATCTAAGACCCAAATATGGAATTGTTTGGGCTTGCCTCAAGGGGCTTGGTACGCTCATAGAATTAGGAATGCAAAATGTTTTACATCACATTAGCTATTTGAAGTAATGCAATTGAGGGAAAAAAAGAGATTGAGGGTTTTACATGCTTGGATATGTTTTATATGTTTGATTCTATTTTTAAATTTTCATTTGAATATGCTTTACATGTTATGTTTATGTATTTTTAATTTTAGATAATAGGTTTTTAAAATCATTTATTTTAAAATTTAAGTTTATATTTTTGATTAATATTATGTTTAGTATTTTTATTTTTCTGTATGTTTTGCCTTGCTCCAAAAAGGCACGCACCTCAGGCACAAATTGCCCCTCGTGCTTTTAAAACACTGGTTACAGCACAAAAGGGATGTTCACTCACCTTTTGTTTCATGAAAACTGTTGTATATAACCATCACCAATCACAGATTTATGCAGATATATAATCACAATAACGTCTTGGAACTTCCCAATAGAGGGTCTCACATCACACACCATTCACCTCACATGATGTGATGCTTAAAAGCACCACAAATAACCCCAAACAGCAATCATCCTGACAAGATTCTTAGTCTTGTCTGAATACACCCAAAAAAATAATACAGAGAGAATAGGATGTATAGAGAGAGGAGAAGATAGAAGAAGAGAAGTCAAACCACTTCACCATGCTCTGATACCATGTAAACTGGCATTAGAGGCTTAAAAGCATATTTAGAAGAGAGAAGAGGAAACATGGCCACCACCACGGGTAGGAGTTCGGATCTGCTCCTCACAGCGTGCCTCACACCAACCTCACAGCACATTTCAGCCGTGCATTGGGAACACCTCCCCATGAATAAAAATTTACAATTACAGAGATGTTCCAGATGCATGGCTGAACGTGCCGTGAGGTCAGTGTGAGGCAAGCTCTGCGAGGAGTAGACCCAAACTCAGGTAGAAGAGAGGAGAAAACCCCGAGCTGCTGTTCAGATAAGACTTTAAAACTCAAACAGTCTCACCTAGCTTACGGCTAGGTATATATACAATCATAAAAGATATATATATACAATCACAAAAGATAATATATACAATCATAAAAGATGACAAATTATGAGATCAGATCTGCTCCCAACAAGCCACTGCAGCCGCACACTGGGAACGTCTCCCCATGTATGACAAGGGAGATGTTCCCAATGTGCAGTTGCAGTGGCCTGTTGGGGCAATGTTGGGCGTGTTGTGTTGGTAGCAGATCCCTGCTCTCTAATTACAGTCACGGCCCTGTTTAGTACACATTAAGGACTAGAGTGTCCTTGATCAAAAAAGAAAAAGTCTAAACTACCTTGTCACCGAAGAATACATAAAAAGGTATTATAAGTTATTAGATAAACAAAAGAAATAAACATCAAAATGACTCGACACCCTCCTCTTTATCATGAGTTTTGGTTGGAACTTGAGCTTTAGAAGAGGCTTTAGAAATTCAAAATATCTTAGTGTTATACTGTTATCAATTTGTTGCATCTTCTTGAGGGATATGCTTGGATCCTCTTAAGCCTAATGGGCATATTTGAACTCCCCATCCCATGGGTTCTTTCTCTTGTGCTTCCTTCTTCCGAGCCATTTGCCCCTCCCCTACCCCTTTGTGGCCATTTCCTAGGAAGGAGATCTGGAGTAGGCCTGTTACTATCAAAATGGGAGCTTTTTGTTGGGAAGTTTTTTACAGGAAGATAAAGATTAATACCTTAGATCTTTTACAAAAGAGAAGGTCTAACTGGTGTTTAGACCCAAATTAGCATGTTATTTGCAAAGCTAGTTGTGAGACATGTTATCATTTGTCATCTTCTGTCAATTTGTTACTTGCATTTGGGAGTGGTTTTCTCTTTCCTTGGGTGCAAGTGGACTCCTCTAGTGGACTCAGCTAGCTTGTTTTGCCCATCAACTTTCACATGACCAAAGAAAAGAAGAATCATGTGGAGATCCACTAGAGCAATAATAATTTGGAAAACTTGGGAGGAAAGGAGCACAACAATTTTTAAGGAGCAGGAACCAGGGAGGCCTTAATTGTGTATATTACTGCTAGGGTGATACACTGGATCAAATCAATAGATGTTTTCCCCTTACTCAATTGATAATATCCTGAGAAAGAAGGTTTTGAACACCACTTAAGGAAGGCTTCATTAAGTTCAATTTTGATGGGAGCAGCTTTGGAAATCCAAATCTTTCTGGAGTGGAAGGAGTTTTCAGATATAAAGAAGGTTATATTAAGCAATGTTCTTAAGCCCAAAATTGGAATTAAAGACTCCACAAGGGATAAAACAGGCTAGAGAAATGAACATGAAAAAATTAATCATTGAAGGTGATGGGGATTGGATAGTCGATAAATAATGAGAGAGCAGTGTAGGCCTGCAAAAATGAACTAAGGAAGATTAAGTGGCTGACTAGGAACACGCAAGTAAAATCCTAACGGGTACAGAAGTCAGCAAATGGTTTGGCTGATGCACTAGCCAAACAAGGGGTTAATAGGGTTCAATTATGATGGGCGCAATTTACTGGTCAAAAAAAATGTTGGGCTCAATTGTAAAATAAAAGAGTGTACTTGGAGAGGAAGTAGATTTATCCTCTCTAAAGGTTATGAACGTTCATGTACACATTCTGTCAATAAAATCTCTTTGTTAATTATCAAAAAATATGTGAGCAAAAGAAAATATCCATTCTCTTGTTTATTAAGTTAAAATTTCATATTTAATAAGCATTTATTGCCAAGTAATGTTGCAGTAAATCCCAAGGAGAAGTTAACTTAGTACATATAAACAAATCATTCATCTCAGATATGCTTAATCAGGAACCTTTTTTTCTATATTTTTTTGATAAATGAATAATGATTTTATTAGTAAGAAAAGGAAATGTACATTCACCCTAGGAGGGGGCACGAGCTGTTACCTCCCCTTAGAGGTGAGAGCATAACCAAACTCTTAACAGAATACAATCATAAGGTAGCCCAAAATAATCCAACTCTCGAGACACCTTGTTTAGCCAAAGAATCAGCCATAGCACTAGTACATATTCAGACCAAAATCATATAAAAAAATCTTGTTTTTTCCAATTGCAAGCTCAGTAATTAGATAAATATCGTTCAAGGCATTCCTTCTACCAAACGAAAAACTTCCTCCTAAAAAACACAGAAAAACTTCCTTGGGGACAAATAAGTGCATAGCCGCTGAAAACAAGACAAGGATAAGGCTTCCAAATATACATGTAGAACTTGGGTGAGGAACACTGAAAACGATAAACAAACTTATACTACATCTAATGACAGAAACTCTTCCATACAGAAACTGATCATAAATAGGTGCCAGAATAGAAATTGACCGAATATTGGATTAACAGAGCATGATATATTAGGTTACATTGAATAAAAAACGAAAAAAGAGAAAAATCAAGCACTCCAGTTAAGGACTAATAGACTCTATTAATCAAGTGGTGGAAAACGAAGCTCACCAACCTGATCTCTCGGGACAAAATCAAATGAGATTGATAAAAATATATATTATATATATGTAAAATGTGAAAGAAAGAAAGGAGATACTTACAAAGAAGGAAACTAACGTCGTCGGGCGCTCCATAATTCGAAAACAGAGAAGCAATGGTCGATGATTCCCCAACCGGCGATAAATAACAAAAAGAAAAGGCTAGATAAATCAGTCCTATTCAAGTACCGTGACTCCCCGAACGACGATGCGTTCGAGATCGCTGTTGTCACGGATGACGACGGACAGAAAAGACGGCAATGGCTGATGGAACGAAATCTTCGAGCTCTCCTCCATGTAAGATTAAAAAATGCTCAAAACTGATAAAAAGATTGCTCGACTGTGCAAGTCAGATGAAGTGCAGATCTTGAGTTACCTTGCCCCGTCGCGACGTAAAACAGAGTCGGAGATCCAACCGTCGGATACCCAAGTCGGCGAACTCGACGAAGACGATGAGGTGTTTTTCTCGGCAGTCTCTAGAACTTTCTTTTCTCAGTCACTGACTCACTGGGGTCGCACCCCATATCCTAATGTTTCAAGGTATTTGGTTCCATCACTTTCTCGAAAATAATACGCTTTCTTATTAAACAAACAGAGAGAAATGCTTTGGAAAATTGGAATATTTCCCTTTTCTCGTCAGTTTCTTGACAACCAAATAGTCTGTTGGATGAGCAGTGAAATGGCTGAAACCGGAATTTGTTACTTTGTCTTTTCTTAATAAAATAGTTAAATAATAAAGGGAAAATTCCTTATCAACGTTAGGAATTGTATCAAGTCAATCCCTGAAATTTAAAGAGGAGGCTCAACAACAGATTCAACACATGCATCGGAAATAGGAAGAGGTTCAGAATCCAAATTACTTTAGTCTGGGAGGTTAAATTGTAATGGACATTCAATCTCTAGAGTCATCCTCTTTCTTCGTCTGACGAACCACTGATGCCAAGACCGAGGAATAGGATGAGGCAAAGGAGGAGGCACGGGAGGAGGACTACTACGACAACAAGGAGGAAGAGGAGGAGAAGAAGGATTGACAGCATCAGTTGTAGGAATCGGCATACAAAAAAGAGTCCGATCTTCACTAACATCCTCCCTCTAAAGAGAAGGATGAGAGACGGAGAAGAAGGGAGTAGACTCAAAGAAAGTGAAATCTTTAGACACATACATTTTTTCCAGAACAAAAGTCATAACAACGATACCCCTTTTGGTTTAAAGAATATTCCAAGAAGACACATTTGATAGACTTTAGATCAAATTTCAGCATAGAATGACTCATGTCATGGATGAAGCAAACACACCCAAAAACCTTGAGAGGAAGATGGAATGTATCCTCATTAAGAAAAAGAAACTGATGGAGAGACCAGAGATGTAGGGTTCGTGAGGGAATCTATTAATAAGATATACAATTGTTTGAGCAGCATTCCCCCAAAATCGAGTTGGAACATGCATCTAGAATAACAAGCCTCTGGCAACTTCAATCACATGTTTGTTTTTCCTCTCCAATACCCCATTTGTTGGAGAGTATGAGGGCAAAAACTTTGGTGAATCACTCATTTTTCTTCAAGAAAGGTTTGTAAGTGCTTTTCAAAGTATTCCTTAGCGTTGTCAGATCTAATAATCTTAATCTTCTTCTCAAATAGTGTCTTTAGCATATTAAAAAAGCCTTTCACAATTGAAGGAATTTCATCTTGGCTCTTCAGCAAATACAACCAAGTATACTGCGAGTAGTCATCAACAAAGAGAATGAAATATTTATAGCCACCCATACATGGAATAAAATAAGGTTCCCAAACATCAATATGTATTAAATGAAAAGCAACATTACTTCTTTTGTTACTTGCAAAAAAAGTTGTTCTACATTGCTTTCATAGTTGACAGACTTCACATTGCAGATCAGAACTAGACAAGGACTTAAACAAATTAGAAAACAAAAACTTCAAGGAACCAAAAGACACATGCCCAAGACAATGATGCCACAATTTCAATTGACTTAGTTTCTCATCATGACAAGACACAAATTGACACATCAACCCTAACATTGGAGACTGATTAAGAAGATAAACTCCATCGGCTTTATGTCCACTGCCAATCGTCTTCCTTGTACTCAGGTCCTGAAAGATACAATGAGATGGAAAGAAGGTTATAAAGCAATTATGAGACTTTGTAAGAGAAATAACAGATAAGAGATTTTTGTGCAATTATGGAACATGGAGTACAAAGTTCAAAGAAAGGCTATTGGTAAGTTTAACTTCACCCAAACCCGATATTGGGGTTTGGGATCCATCGACAATGGAAATCGTACCTTTCCCTGAAAAAAGTCTATAAGTGGTAAAGTAGGAAGGCATACTAGTCATATGATCACTAGCTCTTGTGTCAATTATCCAAGAGCTAGAGGGTGGGACATGACATGCGAGTGCAGTACCTAATTTTGCAAAGGCACTAGAAGAAGCATTTTGAACCAGTAGATGTAGGCAACCCACTCTTTTCAAGATGGAGTAAGATGCCTCTCAATTTTTTCATCACATCAGAGGTGTCATGAGCAGATGTCAGAGAAGGAGGATTTCCCTCAAGCATGTGAGTATGAGAATCATGACTTGTAGTAGCAACATGAGCATTTACTTTCTTTCCAATTTTAAACTTCTCAGGTTTCAGGTGGGAATTTAGTTTTCAACATCTATCCTTGGTATGCTTCGGCTTCTTATAGTATTCACAAAATACCTCTTCATGTTTACCAAAACTCTGCTTAGGCTTTGTGGACACAAGAGCAGTGTGTTCACCTACAAACACTTGCATCATAGCATTCCTCCTACTCTCTTCATTATGTATAAGAGAATATGCTGTGGAGAGTGACAAAATATCAACACTAAGGATGTTTTGCCTAGTGAAGTCATAATCAACATTCAACCCGACAAGAAAATCAAAAACTTGAGTTTTTTCAATGTACTTCCTGTATTGTTCAGCATCAACAGGATTTTTCCAATCCAAAGCCTCAAGCTGATCAATTTCTTTCCAAATTGATTGTAAGGAGGAGAAATACATGGCCACTGATTTCTCCCCCTATCGCATATTACATGCTTCTCTTTGCAACTGATAGATTATAGCAGTGTTTTTCGCTTGAGAGTAAATTGCAGCTAGTCTATCCCAAATATCTTTAACTGTTGGAAGGAACATATAGTTATGGCTGATGTGTGGCTGCATAGATCATACAAGCCATGACATAACCAATAGATTATCCTGCTTCCATTTGGAATAGTGTGGATCTTCAAGCTTCGGCTTAGCTTCCTCACTAGTAATAAATCCGATCTTACCTCTTCCATCGATTGTAAGCTTGGCTGATTGAGACCATTCAAGAAAATTTGCCCCAACAAGTTTTACAATAGTAATCTGTCCTCCGACATTGTCATTGCTTCCCGGGAGAACATATGTAGGTATGCAAACGTCTTTGTATGAGTCCATTGATCACAACCCCTCCAAAAAAAATTTCTCACCAATACCACAGTCTTCCAACAACATTGGAACTTCCAAACACCTTTTCCACAAGGTTAGACCCGAGTTACAGCAAAAAAAACTAGGAAAAATAGGTACTGGTGGCAAAAGTTGGGAATAAAAAATTCCCAAAAAAAGTTTTAGGGCTCTAAAAAATTCAGGACTACTTCCTACAGTCCTAGGGGTTTACTATGACTCAAACACAAGAGGTTTCAGCAGCAACCAATCCACCATACGAGCATGCAAACCCTATATTCCATATCTGGATTTTTTGCCAATTTTCATCCGAAAAATCCAAGAAAAATCCAAAGCAACTTCAAACCATCATGAAACTTATACCAAAATTCCCCTAAAATAGAAGTGAATCAGCGACCATCAAAAGCCCATGAAGATGTCGTCGATTGTACGGAATGCTGATGTCAACTGGCGGTGTGCTGACATTAGCAGATCTACCTGTGAGTCACAACCAGTAGTAGAGAGTTTTCTTGATCATGCGTAGCTCTAATACCATGTTGTAAGGTTTATAGATGTTGAAGAAGAAGAAGAAGAAGAAGAAGAAGAAGAAGAAGTGTCTGAGAATGCTTGGTGTGGCACTATTCACACCAAGAGACTTTTCATTTTTTCTTCAGAAGCAAAATTACAAAGGTGCCTTTGAATAGGCACCCAAATACAAAAAATCAGAAAAGGACATAAATGCCCTCACACTCTTATATATAATACAATTTCTAATTTAAGAAATATGAGTAGAAATAATATTTAAAGCATCTTGAATACATAAATTTAAGATATGACATGCACATTTGATATGAAAAAATTTACCATTTAAACATGGTTTTAATTGAGATTTTTAAAATATTTATTGTTGAATCATTATTACTAGCATTATCAAAACTAATAGAAAATAATTTATTGTCAATTCCATAAGCATGTAAAGTATTTAAAATACTTAAAGCAATAGTTGGGCCAGTGGCCATTCAAGCCTAGTAAAACTTAAAATTCTTTTATTTAAAAGCCATTTTTCATTAATAAAATGACCTAACACAAATATAACTTATGTTACATTTAGACGTCCAAATATCAAAAGTAATGAATTAATATTTGATAACATATAAATTAAATTTTGTTTATATGAATAAAAAATTTTTAAAGCATTTGATCTAATAGTATTCCTAGAAACTTTTTTAAATTGTGGATTTACAGAATTACATAAGCATTCTTCAAGTTTAGTATCTTCAGCTAACAAAAATGGTTGTTTAGCATGTATAATGTATTTTGCTAATTCTTGCCTCATTTTTTCTTGAGAATATTTAAAAGTACCAAAACCCTCTGCCCAATTTGTGTTTGCGTTGTTTCTCTCCCTTCTTCTTCTTCTTCTTTTTTTTCATGGGTGAGCAAATGTTTGCCCAAATGGCTTGTACCACCCTTGCTACAATAGCTAAAGTCTTTCCAAACCAGGCTAATCAATTTAGTGGCCTTCTTTTTCTTTCCCCTAGTATCAGTATTAGGGGTGGAAGTTCTGTCAATATCAATAGCATCCATATCGGTGCTAATACTACCATGCTGCGACTGAATATCGTCAATATTGAACATGTTGGGGAATTGCTTTTGGGAGGAGTCAACCATTTTTTTTAAATTCTAAAAGATAAAAATTAATTTAATTGCACTTGCTCGTATTACAGGTTCAAAATCCCAACTTGATTTTAACGGTTGAAGCCTTTCAACTCCAAGAGTCCAAGCCTCCCAAATTGCTAACTTGAGATACTTAATCTGTTAAACAACCTTCTTCTTGTTGAAACTTCAATAAAGTTGAGAATTGGAGAATCAGAGAATGTATGAGAGATTGAGAGATTGATACTTGAGAGAGTATGAGAACTAGAGAAGAGATAAGAGAATTGCTGAATTGGTATGATGAGAATGGTGGAGGATAGAGATATTTATAGGAATTGAAGTAATTCAATTGCCCGCCCAAAATGCATCCCCAATCTAGCTATTATATAGATGTTGGGAGGCATTTGTGTCATTCTTCCCCTTAAAACCAAAATACATAAATACCCCCCTATATAACTATTTATAGTTGTTGGGGGTATTTCTATAAAAAACCTTCAAAAAGTCAAAACTAGCCATTGGTGACCCCCCAATGGTTAGTTCGTCGAGCAAGCCAAGCGTGGCCCGCTACGGGCTCGCAAGCCATGCCGTGTCATGGATTGGGCTGTGGACTTGGAACCCCAGGCCTAGCACGACCCAGACCATCATGCTAGCCTGGCACAACCCACGTGCCGTCGTGCGGTATCATGTCGGGCCGCAGGTGGCATGGCCCAATTTACACCTCTATTCGAAGTAAACAACTCAAGGACTTTCAGAAGCAAGGCAGCCTAGTCAAACTCATGGTTCCTTAGATGTCTTCTGAAGCCCAAGTCCCAGTCAATACCAGTTGAAGGGGAAAAGGAAGCAAACCTTTGGATAGGTTAATTTTTAAACAATGACAGGGAATACAAAGAGGGAAAGAGGTATTTAAGGGTAGAATTACTAATTTAGAGATCTTCCTAGAATAAAGCTTTGTCTTTTATGCAAACATCATATCTAGTAAGGCTTAAAAATTGAGGAAGAATGCCATCAATGGTTTTCCAAGGTGACAACAATGTCATCCTACGAGATAAATCAGCACCCCATTTGTTGCCTACTTGACCATTTATGCTTTCCACCACTTCATGCCAAAGCCTATCCCTCTCCAACGGTCATCTCCATAACCACTTACTTAACAATTCCATATTCTTCTTCCCTATATTACCTAAACCCAAGCCTCCTTACTCTTTACACTTACACACAATTTTCCACTTTGTCAAATGATCTCTCCTACTTTCCCATCTTCCACAAAAAATCTCCCATAGCCTTCTCTAGTTTTAACACCTCTTTCTGCGACATTCTAAAGATTAAGAGGTAGTAGGCTGGAAAATTTGCTAAAATGGATTTTATTATAGTTATCTTTCCTCTTAGAGAAATATAATTCATTTTCCACGTTGCTATCCTCTTAGCACATCTTTCTATTATAGGTGTCCAAAATCTATTTTCTCAAGGGTTGTCTCCTAAAGGCACACTTGAGGTATTTCATTGGCCGCTCCGAAGAAAGGCAACCTAGGGAGTCTGCTACTATAGTCAATTCTATCTTATTTAAATTTATCCCAGCCACACAACTCTTCTTGAAGTTGATCTTTAACTTAGAAATGCCTTCAAACAACTTCACTACCCTTCTCTCAAATTTCTTGCCTTTTGGGGATCCTCTCCTTCACAAAAAATGATTGTATCATCTACAAATTGTAGGTGAGTAACTGAAATGTTATTCCTATCAATCCTCCAACGTCTACAAAGTTCCACACTATCTGCTTTCATTAATAGCCTACTATACACATTTGCACCAAGGTAAACATAAAAGAATGATAAGGGGGCACCCTGCCTTAAACATCCGCTTGCTGGGAAGAAATCTTTAATCACCCCATTAACATTAACTGAAAGTGGCATGTTTGTAAACAACCCCCAATCCATGGACACCATCTATCCCGAAACCCACAATTCCTTAAACCTAAAATAAAAAAGACCAATCAACCATATCATAGACTTTTTCCAAATCCAAATTACACACAAACTTTTTTCTCATCTTCATTTCCGGAAGACCCAATTATCTATCATAATGTATGGGATAAACAACTATGCAATCTCCATCTAAGAATGGGTAATAATTTAGGCTAATTTCTTGTCCAAGTGCAACATGCCCCAAAATCTCAATGCAAAGAAGAGCTAGTTTCATACCTCCAAGAAATGTGGACACATGGGATACATATGCTATAAAAAATTAGAAAATAAAAAACATATTCTATTAGATATTTAATGTGAATCACCTCTTAAGGTAGCATTTGGGGTTCTCCTTGACAAAATACTTGCCCTCCAATCAAGATCAATCTTGTTTGAAATTAAGGTAGATACTTGCAATAACAAAATGGCATTTTGCATTGTTTTAATAGTCAACACCTTTTTTTGTTGCCTAATCTTTATCATTTCTATGCTTGTCTAATCACATCAATCTCTACAGTACTATTCAGTATCATAGGTGAAGATACCCCATTTTTGCACTTTTATCACTTTTCGCACATCTTGTAGCATTTGAAAAGCTTCAGGTTATTGTATACCAATCCGGCCATCAACCTTCTAAGGGAATTTTGGAATTTTCAAAACTTTGGATCACAAGTTTATCTACTGGGGCCTTAAAGATAAATATGTCAAGCAAAGAGTTCAAAACCAAAAGGTTGCCAATCGTAGACCTCCGTTTGAGATCTTTCTGATTCTAAACTAAAATTGGACAACTGTAATCAAAGCCATCCGAATACTAATTGTCCCTATTAGAATGTAGTCCCATCAAATCAGCCCAACCGCATAGATTAGAAATTATCACATTAATGATCAAACCAAATCGAGAGCAAAGGTGCCCAAATCAAGAATTTTAAGCCTCATGTTATGATATTAATAGCAGTTTTTTCAAAACTGGATCGAACCGGAAAAATCGAGAACCGGGGTTCTGTATATTTTACCCCAAAACCACTTTTTGACCACAAACCATTGATTTGGTCAGCAAATTATTGATTTGGGCGGTGGAACTGTTGACCCGGACAACGGTTTTTGGCCGTTTTTTTGTTTTTTAATTTTTTAAATTTTTTGTTAGAATGGACCATCCGTTTGGATCAAATGGTCAGACCGTTCGACCTAGGAACTGGACCCATAACAGTTCCTGTCTGGTCCGATTTTAAAAACCTTGATTAATAGTGATCAAAGGATGCATTGATTCAACCAACCACAGAGTTCCAACTGAAATTTCTAATAGTAGTGGCCTGAAACAAGTTCAATTGGATCTAGATAACCCTCCTAACCTTCTAAGGAGTTTTAAATTTAAATTTTCAATTCCTAGCCATTTAAGTATCTTGAAACTTGCCCAAGAAGCTAGCTCCAAGGGAATAGGGCCCGGAGAAATCCCTTTAGGCTGCGTTTGGAAATGATGCAAATGGAGTGTAATGTTCAGGGTAAATTTGTACTCTGGTTCACTTTTGCTTGTGTTTGGCAACATTACATTTGTGCATTGACAAATGACAGACCAATGCATATTTACATTGATAATAAGATGTAAAAGTACATCAATAAAAAAGAAGTAAATTTGCATTCAAGTGGGCTTTTGATAAAAAAAAGCATATGCTTTATTGAAATTCATGTTTGCATCAATTACAGTTAAAAGTCTGTTTGGTAAGAAGGTAAATTTGTTAGTGCAAAACTAACCCAACTTTGCAATTTAGGCTGTGTTTGGAAACAATACAAATGGAGTGTAAATCTCAGTTCAGGGTAAAATTGCACTCTGGTTCACTTTTTCCCGTGTTTGACAACATTACATTTATGCAATGACAAATGACAGAAAACACATTTTCCAATGCATATTTACATTGATAATAAGATGTAAAAGTACATCAATAAAGAAGAAGTAAATTTGCATTCAAGTAGGCTTTTGATAAAACAAAGGCATATGCTTTATTGGAATTCTTGTTTCCATATATCAGCTAAAAGTCTGTTTGGTAAGAAGGTAAATTTGTCAGTGCAAAACTAACCCAATTTTGCAATTTATATGGACTGTTTTACACTCTACATATTAGCATTCACACTTGTTTGCATCATTTCCAAATGCAGCCTTGTATGAACCATTTTACACTCTACATATTTGCATTCACACTTATTTGCATCGTTTCCAAAGACACCCTTAATTGCATACATTTTAAAAGAAGTAGACTTTCAAATAGTTGTTTGGTATATAACGAACCAACTCTATAAAAATTGGATAAAATCAATTTAGTTAGCAAGTGCAGTTTTTTTTTTTTTTCATTTTACTCCCAAGTGAGACTTAATTCAAATTGCTTAGTCTAAGGACATTGGAAATGACCCCATAGGTGTCCCAAAGGCCTAATGAAAAGGCTCAAGGAAAACCATAGAACTAACCAAATGTATTTAAACCCAACCATTGATGTCTTACAACCAAGGAGAGTCCTTGGATTGAGTTTCTAGAGAGTCTCATAGGGGTGGATTTGAGCTGAGCCGCGCCGAATACTTGGCTATCCGAGCTTGACTTGCTGAAACTATGTTAGGCTCGAGCTCAGCTTGCTGAAACTATGTTATGCTCAAGCTCGAGCTCAAGCCCGATTCGAGTTAGAAACTTGAGCTCGAACTCGGCTTGGTTCAAAGTTCACAAGTTCGAGCTCGGCTCAGCTCAATCTCGACTACAAGCCAAGTTTTTTTCTAAAAAATAAAAAATATACATATAAAAATGTTTTTTATTTTACATACAAAAAAATAAGAATTATAAAAATTACTTACTATTATACATATAAATAAAAATATTATATATAAAATATTATTATATAAAAAAAGCATTTATTATATATATTTATATGTAATGTATGCATGTATGTATGTATGTATGTATGTATGTAATAAAAAATTATTTATTTATTATACGAGGCTCGCAAGCCTCACAAGTTGAGCTTCACTTGGCTCAATCTTGGCTCGATTAGCAAATGAGCCTATATATTAGGCTCAAACTCGACTCGAAGATCGGTTTAAACCGAGCCAAACTTGAATAGCTCATGAGAAGCTCGGCTAGTGGCCACCCCTAGAGTCTCATCCACTCTCTATAAATAGGGGGGTGACCCCCAATGAGCTAAGCACCTTGAAAAATCGTTGAGAGACCCTTGGATGCTTTGAGAGAATCCTAAGAACCTTTTAAGAAACCTAAGAAATCCAAATGAGGCATGCAAATTCCAAGACAAATGGTTGGTCAAAGGTTGAAGTCAATGAATTGTAGCATAAGAGTAATGAAGATTTCCAACATGATTTCTCACTAATGAGCTATAATTTCTAGGAAAGTCCATATGCCATTTTTATTTAATAGCTCATATATATAAATTCTCCTTTTTCAATCTTAGGCCCATGCATTCCATAATTATAGTGTTAGAATGGTAATTATTTTGATTTTAGTGCATATGGTAGTAAATAGTTCTTATTAGTATGATTACTTGATTAATTCCTTTGCATTGACCCATTTAGCTTTCTAATTTAGTTTTATCATGTTTACTTATTCAATTTCTTCAGTTTAAAAAATATAACTTCATTGCATATTTACTGTATTTCAAAATAACATATAGTAGCTAGGTGGCTTCAATTTAGTTTCAATTGTCTAATTTCGCATATGGTAAATAGTTTAAATAAGTAGGTTATTTTCCATTGCATATCTTGTTTTCTCTTGATTTTTTAAAATAGTTTGTCTTATTATCCTCTCTAGTTTTCTTTTCTATAAGTTTATTCACTTAAATTTTCTTTCTTTTAGTAAATTTGCATTAGAAGTGTTACTTTAGTTTCTTTATTAATTACCTCCACTCATTTATGAATTAATGCATTTTTCAGGAAAATCTGAACAAGAGTGTTTCATTAGCATCATTTTAATTACATTTGCAATGGTTCATGCTTGTTAGCTGAAACCCATTTTGTTGCATTTCTTGAAAGTTGTTTTACATGTTTTCCCTTCTGTTTTTTAATACTTTGACTTGATAAAATTGTATACTCTCTAGTTTGTTTTTTCCTTGAAAAATTAGTTTTTCCATTTGCATAGTAAAATTATTGCAATAGAAACATTCTTATAATTCAAATTAGAAAACTACATAAGATAGTTTTTTTAAAAAACCAAAATAGGTAAATTATAGACTACCACCCTATACATTGGGGTAATGACACTTAGCTCCCACAAGTTCCATTTATAACAAAGACCCACCTTGAACTTTCAGATTCCAACACTTTGCCCTACCTAGTTAATTACAATATTGACAATAAAGGTGAAATTATTAAGTTGACCATTTGAAGTTCAATGTCCTAGGAGAAGAAACTATCAAAACAATGAAAAAAGGCATGTCAAGGCACACTATCTCTTGCTGTATTCTTAACTTTTTTTTTTGCATTTTTTAGTATTTTCTATATTTTATACTTTGTATTATTTATAATTTTATACTTTTCCTTTCTTTTTACTTTTTGTTTTCATTTTATCAAATTTCTACAAAATTGTCTCATGAAATGATATAAAGGTAGTTTGGGATATGAAAGTCTTGGGGGTGGGGGGAGTAAGTGTCACTACCCCCAAAGTAGGGTGGCAGTCTATAATTTACCCAAAAAATTGAGATTGCATAACCTATTTTTTCATTTAGATTTTTACCATAGTTTGGTTGTATAGTATGTTTTTTCTGTGGTTTGTTTATTAGCGTAATTAGTTACTTTTCTTCTCTCAAAATGCATAATAAGTTTGTACCTGAATTATTAGCTATTTCTTGTCAATAATTTCCTACTCATCTTGCATTAGAAAATAGAACATTCTTGTTGGAGACGAACATGTTAGCCATGTCAGCCCTAGCTTAACATCCAACTCAGTGTGTATATGCAAGTGGTGTGGTAAGGCTGAGCGTGGTGGCCTTCTTGAAGGACGAAGGAAGGCTAGAAGCAGGAGTAGGCTACGAGTTTGACAGAGTCATGTGTTTGTTTTGATTAACATCCCCTTTTATATGGGGAGATCCTAGGGCCCTGAAGAGAAGGAGCAAAAAAGGATTTGACTCCTATTTGGAAAGGGGATATTCGATTCGGTGTCGGTTGTCAGGGGAGCACTACTAGGGGTTCGCCACGTGTCTCATGAGATCTTTCCAGGATGAAGTTTTCTTTCGTTTGAGGATTCTCAGAGTACACGTGTGTTATTTCCCTTCACGAGTCTCCTATATTGACGTTAGGACTAGTCTGACGTGTACTACTTAATCCTATTAGATATCATGTTATGAGCGAATTTGGTTGATGGTATTTTCATCCGTCGCCAGTCTGTGGTGGCTTTGAGCTCATCGCAGGTTTGTGACGAGTCATAAACTCATCATGGATCATCGTTGGCTTGCGTGTCGCCGTGGGTGTTAATATAGGTTCTAATTTGGTACCTTCATTGTCGTCGCAGTCGTGGTGAACGATATGTACTTACACAGTGTTTATGGTAGAGTTACCAAAATCTTGAAGGATGGACTTACCTTTTCAATCAAGATCTCAGTCTAGTTCAATTACCTAGTTTAACTATGGTTGACTTGTTTTGTCTTTGAATGTGTTTCCATTTTTAAACTTTATAATTATTCCTTGTGAAGCTCTCATATTATAAGAATAGAGGATTATTGAGCCTAGAATCATTGGGTTCATGTTACCCAAAATCTTCTCTCTCCATTTCAACTCTCTATCTCTCTATTTCATAATGGTATCAAAGCAAGATCTTGTTACTTCTATAACCAGTGCTATCACCAAGACCAAATCATCAAGAAATTCTACAATAATGACATTATATAGAACTTCCATGAAATGGTGAGTCTTGTGTCAGTTAAGCTAAACAAGAATAACTATTTGATTTGGTGTCTCAACTCCAACCGCTTATTAGAGGAGCTTGCTTGAGCTTCAATGTTGATGAAGACAAACCTTGGTTTGAGGAAGCTAGTTCTCAAGCTTCTGTTTGGGAGCACAATGATGGCCTTCTATGCAACTAGTTTACTTGGAACAATGACTAAAGAAGTTTTTAATCTTGTTGCAAGTTGCTCTACAAGGAAAATGCTTCTCAAGGATCTTTAACTTTTAGATGCTTTGTGAAAGGTAACCTCTCTCTTGATGAATATACAAGCATATTTTGAACCAATTGTGATAGTCTAGATTGAGGCTATCCAACAACCTGTTTCTAAAGAAAAGGATTTGGTCCAAAGCCTAATATGATTCATGAAGGTAATCAATCCATAGTATCAAGGTCCTCCACCAAATCTGAGTACGGGAGCTTAGCAGCAACCAGTGGTGAGGTTATTTGGATTTGTATGTTGCTTCAAGAATTGGGTGTTCCTCTCTCTTCTCCTCCCACCATATGTGTAGATAATCTTGATGCTAAATTTCTCGCTTCAAATTCAGTTCACCACTCCCACACCAAACATATCGAACTCGACATTCACTTTGTTCATGAAAAGCTTGCCCAGAAATTGATTGATGTTCAATTTGTTCCTATTAGTAGTCAGTTGGTAGATATCCTTACTAAACCGCTACCTTCTCCTCACTTCATTGAGCTAAGGTCCAAGCTGACTGTGTGCCCTAGCCTCATCAGCTTGAGAGTGAGAATAGAGTCCAGTTGATACATGACTCTAGACCACTCTCATCCAGATCATCATGCAACTACAGATAAATTTAAATGTAACAACCCCAAGTAATGCATATAAATACAATACACTAACTAGGGGTGGCAAATGGATGGGTTGGGTTGGGTTGGGTGTGGGTTGAGTATCAACCCACCCATATTGACCCACTAACCCATTTGCCACCCATGTTAGAGGGTCAGAGTGGGTTACAACCCTCTTTGACCCTGACCCACCCTAAACCACCCATTTGACCCTCAAATTTAAATGCATAAAAACATAAAACTATATACTTCAACTAAAAAACATAAAAATTGCAAATTTCAAATAAAAAATAAAAATTCATAAAAGCACAAAAGTGGTAAAAAAAATATATATGTCATGTAAAACATCAGAAACTGCAGAAAAGATATTGGAAATAATGAAAAAATTTAAATAAAAGTATAAAAAACAAATTGTAAAAAAATCGAAAATCTAATAAAAATACATAAAAATTATAGAAAATTTCAGAAAAGTGCTAAAAGTTGCAGAAAAATGCAAAATTTGCATGAAAATAGAAAATGTATGAAAACGGAAAAAATGTGGAAAGCAAAAAATTTCAAATAAATAAAAAATACAAGAAAATTGTAGAATTGCAGAGAAAAAGGTAGAAAAATATAGGAAATTAATAAAAGTTTTCAAAAAATTGCAGAATACATAGAAAATGGTAAAATATATATTTTATCTATAATAACAAAAATTGTAGAAAAACATAGAAAAATATTAAAAATATATAAAATTATATTTATAAATCATAAAATGCAAAGAAAATGATAAAATTTTCAAAAGGAAATTACAGCTAAATAAATAACAAAAATATTCAAAAAATACATATATTTTAGCCAAAAACTAGAAATTACAGAAAATATAAAAATGAATAAAAATAAAAAATAAATATTTCAACAAAAAAAGAGCACAAAAGGATATATATTTCAACCAAAAAAAATCAAAATTTCCGAAAAATATATAAAATGATAAAAATTCAATATATATATATATATATATATATTCAATGAATAACAACAAAAAATGTTTAAAATACAGAAAATAATAAAAACTTTGAAAAAAACCTACATTTTAGAAAAAAAACAAATGGGAGGTGAAGAACATCGGAGCTAGGGTTAGGTTTTTCGAAAATGGAGAAGATAGAGCATGGAAGGAAATGAAAAGCTAAAGGATCTGAAAATGGAGAAAGTAGAGTTGACTACGGTGAAGGCCTGAACGATTCACAACCAGTACCAACGACGAAAGCTACATAGATCTGATGGAGAAAAATCAAAGAGACTCTTGTTTACAAAACATCTATGATAGAGATGAAGATAGAAAGCTCTGATTTCTAATCCTAACATAACAATAACAAGGCATCATGAGAAGACCAATAGCCTTTGCAAACTAAAAACAAAGCCCTAACTAGAGGAGCTACGCCGATGGCATAGTGAGAGGAACTATGCCATCGTAAGTGGTTGTGCATATCGATGAGAGGAGCCACGTCATCATCAGTGGTTGCTTTGGTAGCTTGAGCAAGCCCTGAATAGAGGAGAATAAATTTAGCCCTAACCAACCAGTAGGAGAAACTTTCGAAGGAAGCCAAAACCGAGGGTCAATGGGTAACCCTCGACCCAACTCCACCCTGACCCTTATCCCCTCACCCTAATGGGTCACTTGACCCACAACTGAGATGGGTGGGTTTTCAAGTGGGTGGATTGGGTGGGTTACATGGGTTAGGGTCAAGATTTCCGGCCCTAACAATAACCACTAGAATGAACAAGATGAATTCATCTTTCATTCAAACCTTTTATAAGAACAAATGAAATTGTGATAGGAGGAGAATTGAAACAAAACAATATCAACCATGAGAATGCCTTTCCTCTCATAGAGGGTGTGGCCGTGGTAGAGGAGAAGCTATGGTAGTTGAGGTGGCAGAAGTGGAGGCTCTTAAACCAGAATTTTAATTCTCAAGAACACAAATTCGTTTTTGCTACAAATCAAAACCTTGTACCACTGGAGATAACATGAAGATAGTGATCTCTGTTAATGGCCAACAGAACAATGTGAACTCTCAAAGAACCATTGAACTTAAAAGCTTAAGCTGTTAAGTGAGGTCCTTGAATAGGTTCTATTCTCTAACATGCCCCCTCACACGAAAATCTATTGGTTTTGAAGCGTGGATAACACAGGCCCACCCAGACCTTGTGCTGAAACTTAATTAATTACAATGGGGGTGATGAGAATCGAACACTAGACCACTTAGTCAAAGTGGCTCTGATACTATCTCAAAGGACTATTGAACCTAAAAGCTTAAGCTGTTAAGTGAGATCCTTGAATAGGTTTTATTCTCTAACATGAACCCCCAATACTAGATTTGGACGATTTGGTCATACTGCTCTCATTTGTTGGTATTGTTTTGACTCATTCTTATCAAAGCAAAGATCTCTTCAAGCCTTTGCTATGATTAATTTTTCTGAGAATAATGATGACACCTTTTATGTGGATTCTGGTGCCTCCTCTCATATGACATACAATCTGGGTATTGTCACTAATATAAAGCCTTATACATGCAGGAGATCCGGTGTATTTATATTAGGGATGACTACTCTTCTTGGACATGTATATGTTGATTTTCTTTTCCTTTTCTTTTGAATAAAGTTTAATTAGGTTGTTCCTGATTAAAAAACAGAATCTTCTCTTTGTCTCTCAATTTAGTAAGGAAAATCTTTACTCTTTGAATTCTTACTTGATGGTTTTGTGATTGAGGACCTTCAAACCAACAAAATTTTGGCCAAGGGGAATAGGATAGGAAAACTCTATGCTTTGCAAGTAAAGTCCAAAGTGGTAGCAAATTCAATTTGGTATCAACACCTTGGTCATCCTCATTCAAGGTTTGGCATCTTTAAACAAGTATTAGTTCTTGGGTTAAGCCTATTAGACTATGTGTTAGTTGTCATATGGGAAAGAGTTGTAAGTTGCCATTTTCAATAAATAATATCAAGCCATAATTTCCTTTCCATAAAATTCTTTGTGATTTATGGGAACCAGCTCTAATTCAATCTTTCCAGAAAATCAGTTATTATGAAATTTTTGTGGATGACTTTATAAGGTTTACATGTTTTTTTTTTTCCTTTGAAGCATAAATTGGATTCTTTTTTCTTGTTTTCTCTAGTTTCAATGTTATGTTCATGATATATTTGAGTCAAAAGACAAAGATTTTCCAATGTGGTGGAGGAGGTGAATTTAGTTCTAATGTTTTCATTGAGCATCTTAACAATTGTGGCATTGTTATAGGTAGATATCATGTCTAGGACCACCAAAACAAAATGGTGTCACAAAGAGAAAACGTTTTCTTATAGTGGAAACTTGCCTTACTTTGCTTATTCATGCCAACTTACCTATGAGGTACTGGGTAGAGGCACTCAATATAGAAGTATGTATAACAAATTGCCTTCCTATTCCCTTGCTAGAATGGTTCTTGCCCTTTGAAAATTTGTTTGGTCTTTCTCCAAACTATTCACACCTAAGAGTGTTTGGGTATCATTGCTTCTCTTACTTGCATGATCATGCTCCACACAAGTTGCATACTTGTTCATTTCTCTACATTTTCTTTGGATATAACCTCTTACACAAGGGGTATTGATGCAAAAAAGAATCAATCACAAAAAGTCTATTTACTGCAAAGTGTGGTTTTTTATGAATTTGTTTACCTTTTGTATGTAAACACACTAATTAATACTACTAAGATCCAGGGGAGTTATAAACTTTCCCATCTACAGATGAGTGGCTTTCTAATGCCATGTATCACTCTAGAAGTGGTTGGGTCAAAGTGTATTATCATAAGTGATTTTGATGTTGTTCTTGATACAACAACCATGCCTACTATGACTTCTCATAATAATGGCACTGCTCTAGCTTCTCTTGTTACTAGTTCAAATTCTTTGCAGAATTTTATTGAACTTTTGACTACAGTTTAAATAGAAGAAACTCAACTATCATATTCAATTATAGCTTATGATCCAAGAGGTCTCACTCTTACTCATATGGTGACTAGGCGCAAATTAGTTGTACATCCATAAGCTCTTTCTTAACCTCAATGGGTTCATGATATGAAAGAGTATCTTGATGCCTTAATGAAGAATAAAAATGGACTTTAGTACCTCGGCCTAGATGGGATTGTTAATTGATTCAAGGCGAGGCTAGTTTCTCGAGTTTACTCAAACACCTAGAGTGGATTATGAGGAAACATTCAACCCAGTCATCCGTCCTACCACTCTTTGGTTTGTCTTAGCCATTGCAACATCATATGCATGGTCTATACATTAGCTGGACATTAAAAATACTTTCTTACATGGTGAACTAGAGGAAGGGGTTTATATGGAGCAACTTCTAGGTTTGAGGATCCTAGACATTCAAATCATGTGTGCCTTTTTTAGAAGTTCTTATATGGACTTAAACAAGCTTCTCAAGCCTAGTTTGATCATCTATATATGCATTTCGTTCATTTGGGATTTTTTTTTTGTGATATAGAGAAAATTCCACTCTACTTATCCTTTAGGGGGCGTTCTTTTTTTGGATTTTGAGAGGGAAAGTTTGTCAATGGGGTTTTGGTCCCCATTGACCAAGAATACCCAGGGAAAGTTTATTTTCCTGGGTATCACTTACCTGGCCCATCTCCTAGGTGGGTAAATAACTTTCCCACCTAGGAGGAAAGTTGCTAACACTTGAATGGGACAAAAATGCCCCTTTTAATAATAGATTTTTATGACTAAAATGATCATTATTACCTTATTTACCTGAGAAATAAAAGAACATCGGTAAATGCGCTTACCCAGGTAAGTGTTTCCTAGGAAAAACTTGCCAAAGTAATTGCTTTTACTTGGGTAAGTAACTTACTGAAAAACGAACATGGCCTTAGTGTTCTAAAGATATGGTCATAATTCTTCTGTATGTTGATGACATTGCCATTACTGGAAATAATCCACAATTGTTGGTAGATTTCTCTTTTCTTCTTGGGTGTTGAACTTCTTTGTTTCAAGGGTGGTAACATTCTATCTTAATATGAATAAACGCTTGAATAAGAAAATCATTTATGGTGGATATAAAACAATGGCGGAGTTGAAGGATCCAATGCCATCCTTAGCCTTAGATAATTGTCTATCAAGATCAACATTAGATTAATGGAGGTGATCATGAGCTTGACTAGTGAGGTTCGTGATTGATTGAAGTTTTTAGATAGGTGTTTAGTTGAACAATATGTTAATTGAGATGAATGGCATGAGAGTAACTGTTTTTAGGTAAGGAATCTTATTGCATGCTTTTTTCTTTATTTTTTTCATTTAGTAAGAAGAGTGAAGAAGCATTTGATATCGTTAATTAGGTGTAAGGCTAGTTCCGATCTCCAAAGCTTTAACTAGGAAGATGGAATCTATTAGTTAAGGCATTAAGAGAGTTGGGACCTTCAAGTTTGGTGTGGATCAATGTCTTTGGTATGTCCCTCTACATGCTTGGTATCTCCAAACGTTTAGTATAGTGGGGGATGCATGTGGGGGTTTCAGATATATTGATCCAAGGACAATCTTGTGGTAGAATCTCGCTTATGCACGTAACTTAGTTGGGGTTAAGGAAATGCATTTGGTGTCATTGTCTTTGTTGCTTCATTTTAGTGGGGAATACTTTGATTTGAAGGGTCCTACCTATTGAGATGGTTTGATAGCTTGGACGAGCGGTTGGAGAAGATTTGTAGGGGTGTCCATGAAAAACCGAAAAACCAAATCAAACCGAAAAATGTGGTTAATCAAACCGATCGATTCGGTTTCAATTTGGTATTTTTGAAAAACCAAAGGACCAGTTTGGTTTTTGGTTACCCTAGAAAAAAACTAATGGTTAATCGAACCAACCTATATATATATATATATTTATATGTATATTTTAAATATATGTCACATATATTTTGTATACTATATATAAATATATATGCATTATATATATAAATATATACATATATTATATTTATAATAATCTATTTATAAATATATTATATATACTATATATTTTTATAATATTTATAATATATTATATATCATTTATTATTTATAATATAATATTAATATATTTATATAGTATATTATAAATATAAAAAACCAAACCAGTCAAAAACCAAAACTGATAAATTGGTTAACCAGTGGTACCGGTTCGGTTTCGGTTTAGAGAAATTGAAAAATCGGTAGGATCGGTTCGGTTTGCAGAAATTGTCCATGGTTCGGCTAAATAAACCATGAACACTCCTATCTATAAGCTGGGTTTTTGTTTTCTTTAGTTTGAGTAGTTGGAAGTTAAATGGTCAGCCAATAGAAGGAGAGACTGAGGTTAAAGATGAGGGAATTATGAGAAATAGGTGGAACAATTGGATTTTGGAAGTGTTTCGAAAGAAATACTTGAATATTGTGTTGGAAGGGAGCTGAAGAGTCATGGGGAGAGGGAGTCTCTTTCAAAGGATTTAAGTGGATGACCCCTGGATGAGGAGTATGTTAGACAGTTTTGTATGCCCTTAGCTTCAATCAGAATGATGTACTTTATGAGTTTATTGTAAATGAATAAAAGTGCATATTTGATTCA
>NW_010729188.1:640159-722762 GCF_000365185.1 Nelumbo nucifera
TGCTCTTCCATAAAGCTCCAAATGGTTACATAAGGAATTTACAATATCCTCCCTTGGGTCAGATCCAGAGTAGCTATGTTGGCCATGTGGTGTTTGAGTCACARTARAAGTGGAGGGYTGATTCTCCYGAGTAACCATRTTGGCCATGTGGTGTTTCTTGGTACCTTGTTGCCCGGGTCTTCTAATTACATATGAGCCTTGCTTCTTAGGTAAATCCTGAGCCCACCTTAGTTTCCCATGGAGATCCCAACAAGTATCTTTGGTGTGCCGGAGCTTTTGACAATTAGTGCACCACAATCTTTCCTTATTCATGATTCTGGGTTCAAAAGAACTAAAAAACAAAGGCACACTGCCTTACAGAGCAGCTACAGTCCACAACTAGGCACTTGTTGATTTTCGATTTCACAAAGAACCAAACACAAACACTGAAGCTGCAGTATTAGTTTGTATGACCTACCCTTTGTAGGAGTCCACAGAACAATATGCGAACACTGCACTTGCAGTGTAACCAGGTCTAAATGACCTACAATTTTATAGCTTTCATGCAGCTTCTCAGTAGGAACAACAATACAAGTGCTGATATCCACACCTAATCGGTAGGAACAATAATACAGCAATACAAGTGGTGGTTCGCCACACCTAATCGGTTGATATCCACTTTCTAGGGCAGCCGAACAGTCACTAAGGGTTTAGGGTTCAACAACAGTCCTTTAGAGAGCTGAATAGAGCAACACACAGTCGGAGGAGGGAAAACAAAATAGCCGAACAATCCCTACTCAGATTTTTTGGACATTAACAGTCCATTGAAAGAGTGCAAGAAGAGAACCATAAACAAAGAAACTTCAGTTCAGTACCCAGGTCACCCGAACTATGAATAGGCAGTACACTCATGGACCCAATCTTCTCTGCAGGTCAGAACCCTTCTTCGTACATCTGGGATGGTTTTCCATAGTCTTCTTAGCCGAGCAACCCCAGAAAACATGTAGCAGAACCCTTTTCTACGCTAGGAAGTTGAACAGTCAGCTTTCTTGTAGTAGAACCCTACTCGGCAGTGAAGACTAATCGCAGCATTAGAGAATGCTTCCTCTTCCTTGTCTTCGAGCATCAGGACCATAGCTTCTACGCAGCAGTGAAGAGAGACCTCAGCTGGTTGTTTTCCAGGCCTAGTCGGTCCTGCTCTGATACCATGTTGAGCAAAAGAAGAAGAAAAAGAAAGGAAGGAAGAAGAAGAAGAGAGAAGAGGCTACAAACTTAAGGCCTCAAAAGAACTACTTCATGTGAGTGAAACATTTGTATTTATACTATACTGGCCATACAACACAAGATGACTACAAAATTACAAAAATACCCCTACGGGCACTAAACCTGTGAACAATACATATAATACACCTGTCAACAGTTTGCAAAAAGTTTTAATCCTGTGATCCATCCGAGCAAAGAGTGTGACACTGCATTTTGCATTCAAGGAAGAGTTTTTTCCTTGTGGATAGTGCTTTGATGATTATAGGGGCCAAAGGTTAAGTGTAAGAGACCATTAATGGGATAATTACTTAATGGGCTTTATCTTACATAAGTTCATTGTCCTTGGGTCTTCATAGGGTGGGTGAATCCAAGGATCATTTATGTGTAAATGTTGGGCCTAAACTAAGCCCAAACTGATTGGGTTAGCGGTTCACTACCTTTGAGTAGTGAATTTTACATAACCTCTTCTAGAGGTGGGTCTGAATCCTTATGGACTTGTGTGAGACCTTTGTAAATCCTATATCATACAATATTCATGCCCAAAGTGGCCATGCAACACCTTGGGATTTGGGTTTTCATGCGATTTGGATTAAAAAATGGGTATAAATATGGGTATGGAGCACCTGTTCTATACTTATCAATTAAAGATAAAGTCCATCTCTTAATAAGATTAGGATAGTGCTCTATATAATGGACTAAGAGGAGAGGCGCAACTTATTTGTCTCCATTATGTTGCTCTCTTCTCTTCTCCCTTGCTTCCCAAAAACCCTAATCTAATCTATCTATGTTAGGAACTGATTTCCATTAGTTCTCTACTGTATTTTTAGAAGAAAAACATGAGAGGATACCAGGTTCACACAACCACATTGATCTAAGCAAATTGGGAACTGAATTTGTTGAAATAGTGTTGCAGAATCAGCTTCACATACACAATTGCACCATATTCAGTTGGAAGCCAATATTGAGTCATTTATTGGGCATGAACAACCACTTTGGGAGCTTCACACTGTGGTCTCTATATCAGGTATAATCAGTTTTAATTTGGGTTTCAAATCTGGTCCGGTTCAACACAAGATCGATCCTGAAATTTCAAATTTTAAAATTGTTAAGAAATTGGTTCCTAGGTTAGGTTAGAAAAAGTTTTAAAAATTCGTCCAGCCATTAGACCTAGTTCAGACATGTATAATATGATTTCTAACCCTTCCAACAATGGTATCGAGAACTGGGTTTAGTTGTAGGACTGAACCGAATCAGATTTGAAACAAATCTCAAATCTACATGAACTAGTCTAGCTGATTTGGCCTAGTCAATGTATGAAATGATAATTTGCTTCTTTGTTTGGGGCCAATGTCTGAAATATAATTATTTTATTTCCTAATGGTTATTTAGAATAACTTTGTGATAAATTTTCATTTCATGGGATGAAAGTGTGATGGAGATCAAATTCCATGTGGTGGCAAGTTTAATGCACACCATGCAATTTTATATTCATATTCAGTCTGTAATTAATAATTTTGTTTATATTTTAGAGAAAATGTATTAGGTTTTTCCTGATGTAAGCACTAGAAATTACGGTTTTCTAAGTTTGTTTACACTAGATAACAAGCTGAAGATCGTAGAGGATGATAGAGTACAAGTTTGATATGGAGATATCAGATCGATGGGTTCTTGTATATTGTCTGGATCAAATTCGTGCCATTACACCACCTGCCTTAGTTATTTCATTCTATTATTTTCTTGTTGATTTTTGCTGATTTAATTATGAATCATACTTGAGAATTTTCAGATCATAGTCTTTTTGAATTGATGCATATTTTGGACACTAAACCATAGGCCGATTTGACCTAGTTTTGATCCACCCTACATGGGTTGAACCTAGGGTTCTCTGGGGTCTATTAATAGCCCCTTTGATCACTAATTATGTGATCATTCTTAGACATAGGCCAGGGGTTTGATGGGCCATTACATGGACCAATTCGTCCCACACTTGTGAAACCTACTTTGGGTTTAGATTAAATCAAGATAAGCCCATTTCAGTATGGATTGCTCTATGGGTGGAATTGCTTTTTGCAATTAAGCTCATATACCAAAGTTGAATTTTATTGGATAAATGGTTCCATTAATGGGTTAATAATGTGTTAATCTAAATGGATCTATGCTTTATAAGCTTTAAGTTGACTATTGATTAATTATGTGTGATGTGCTATGTGGATGTGATTTGTACATGGGCCATAAGTGTTTGGCTTATGTGAAGACTTTATATGGTTCTTTACGCCCATCATGGATGAATGCACATCATTGTCATAATGTCCATAGATTATTGAATGATCTCCAAATTAATGGGATCTTCTTTTGTTTCCTCTCCATAGAGGGAACCCTGTGGGAAACCTATCCCATTTAGGACCCACTCAAATCTAACTTTATGAAAGTCAGTGGGAACCAATATATCCCTAAAATCAACTTAGGGATTGATATAATTGTTCCCTCATTAATGATACAAGTACTAGATGGTAGCGGATATCATAAGATGGCATCTCTAAAGGCCTTCCATCATTAGCATGAAAATAAGCTGAATTGGTGGGTAGAGATGCATAAAAAAATTGAGCTATTTGTTTCACTAAGATAGTTAGTTGAATTGTTTCACTAGATGATAGGGGCATTACAAACTAGTGGGAAGGGCTATCAAAAAATGGATCTCTCTCAGAGTACCTTGGGGCTCCTGATATAATGGGTCAACACTTACTGATTAGAAATGTTTAATCTAAAATGGCTATGAACCTTATTTAATGAAAGCCAAAGGGAAAGCTCATGAGACATGGGTGCATTCATGATTCTTTATAGAAAGTGATGGGGTTATGCAGCTGAAATAGTTGGCCCCATACACTTATGTGATTCCTCATATTTCTAAAGACATGAATAATGTGTTTATTCTAAGATGAAGGGAAATATCAAAGATGAATAAATAAAAATAAAACATAGATAAAAATCCATTTTACGGTATATAATATGAAACAATAATTAGGTTGTGGACTAATTACTCATGCAATTTATCAGAAATGACACATGGACCATTCGCTAAATTGTTAGATGATAACAAATTCAAAGGTCCCAACTATGCAAACTGGATTCACAACCTTAACCTAGTGCTCACATTTGAGAAGTTGGATAAAATTGTTAATGAGAAGGTGTTGGAACTTCCTTGTGAAAAAGCTTTTGAGGCTAGAAAGAAGGAATATTAGGAATAGAAGGAGAAGAACTATCTTGCCCATTATTACATTATCGCTTCACTAGACAATTCTAGACAACAACAATTTGATAACATAACCTCTTGCAAAGAAATCTTGGATAGTCTTAAGACCATGTATGAGGAGTAGAATCATTCTATCCATCAAAAGGTCCTCAAATTGTTAATAACCACTAGGATGATCGAAATCCAGCCAGCTCATAACCATGTCATAAGGATGATAGGGTTCATAAATGAACTAGAGGCTCTTGTCTCCAATTATATGATGAAATAAAAACTAATGTCATCTTGAACTCCTTGCCCACATCTTTCAATTAGTTTATCGTCAACTACAACATGAACAAGCTAGAAGCTAGCTTACAAGAGGTCGATAATATGTTACAATAGGTCGATGAACTTATTAGAAAGGATAAGGCAGTGACCGTGCTTGTTGAAAGAAACATATCTAGCAAAAAGAAACGTAAGGGCAAGAATAGGCCTCAAAAGAAGGCTAGAAAACCGAAGAAGCAAAAGAAGGACAAGTCATTAGATGAGTGTTACTTCCACAAGCAGACCCGACACTAGAAAAAGAATTTTCCTCAGTATCTAGGATTTGTTAAGAAGAAGAAAGAAGTTATTTTCGAAACTTAGGTTATAGAGACCAATATGTTGGTTACTTCTGTCTGTTGGTGTATTGACTCTAGGACTTCTATTCATGCATGTAACACTTTGTAATGGTTCAAGGAGAATAGAAGACTGAGTGATGACGAGATCGTGCTCTACATGGGTACATCTACAACCATTGTAGTTGCTACTACATAGAATCAGTAGATTTAGTTTTTAGAGAAGGGATATAGCCTATATTGCCCTAAGCCCAAATACAAAGAGCACTCCACTGAATCACTCAAGCCCATAAATACAGGGAAATTCTAAGTCTAGGTAGAAATAAAAGATCATTAAATAAACAATTCTATACAACACATGGAAGCAAAGATCTGCCATCAAAATGGTTGTCTAACTAAGAGTCACATGCATAATTAGCCAAAGCGTCTACAACATAGTTCCCCCGATGGAGTATATGATTAAAGAGAACCTGGATACAGTTTGTAAACCCTGAGATCTCATCAAGAAGAAGAAGAAAAGTCCAAGGTGGACTTGCTCCCCTTTGGAGAATGTGAATCAGAACCTAGGGATCACTCTCAACTTCTAACCTCTGAAAACCAAGGGCATGTGCAAACAATAGAGCATCTTGCATAGCCCAACATTTGACAACCATATTAGAGGAAATGTGAAAAAAAAAACTTGCAAAAGCAATATATATATATATATATATATATATATATATATATATATATATTCCTTGTTCCCCTATGAAAATACCACCACCACTAGAAATACCTAGGTTACCTCTAGCAACCCCATCAACGTTCACTTTTATCCAGTCCTTGGGAGGGACATTCCACATTACAAGGTGGGTTCTTGGCACTTTAGGGTAAGCTACTTTAAGATTGATCACCCTAAGAAGGACTTTGTTTGAAAAGGTTGGTTTTCTTCTAGGAGGCAGCCAATTAAATTCCTAAATCCAGTCATAGACGTTTTTAATTATGAAGCCAGCAATTCAAAGTCTACCTTCCATCCTTCTAGAACACCACTCTTTCTAGATTTCGTAGTAAATAATAATGGCGGTGGCCATTATTACTTCATTCACTTGCGATAAATGGGACTAACTAAAGGGAAGCTAGAATAACAACATGGAGCGAGTTGTTTGATTAGCAATGGTGGGAATGGCCATTAAAGCAGTAACCTCACTCCAAACCTTAGTGTCAAGAGTGATATAGATAAATAGGTGATCTGTGGTTTCTAAACATCTCTGAGCGCAATAGTTTAACATCAAGACTAGAGGACTACACAATTGTCAAACATTGTGGTCAGTGGGAACATTACCTCTGAGAATTTTCCATGCAAGGAAAGCTATCTTAGGTAGGATCCTTTTATTCCAGATTGTTTTATACCTATGCACAGATAGGAAAGGGAGATTGGATAGCCTGCCAAGCTGATTTACAAGAAAAAATCCTGCTAGAATTAAGTTTCCAGATCTGAAGATCTTTTCCTTCTCTTAGAATAATTTGTTGGGAGATTATCTGTGCTTTTACATTATCTGGAATGTTGTCACCTATTCTGTCCTAATGCACACCATTGTTATATAAAATGTCATTCACCTTAATGACGTGATCAATAGCTGAAGGGTCTAAGGCATATGTAAATAAAGGATATCATCACCACACCAGTTTTCTAACCAAAAGGGAATGTTACCTTCTTGGATATGCCACATAGGCCCCGTTCACTTTTTGGTAAGTTATTTACCCGGGTAAATGCACTTACTCAAGTAAGTGTTTCTTAGGAAAGACTTACCCAGGTAAGTACATTTACCCATGTTCTTTTATTTCCCATGTAAATAAGCCAATAGCCATTTTAGTCATAAAAATCCATTACTACAAGGGGCATTTTTGTCCCATTCAAGTGTTGGCAACTTCCCCCAAGGTGGGAACGTTATTTATCCACCTAGGAGATACCCAAGAAAATAAACTTTCCCTGGTCCCCACATAAATCTGAAAAAGGAACATGGGATTCTTGGTCAATGGGAATCAAAATCCTATTGACCAACTTTCCCCCCTCTCAAAATTCAGAAAAAGAATGCCCCCATAGAGTTAGGCATGAGAGTGTCTAGAAGCTAGATATTTTTCTACCAAGAAGAAGACCCTTTATACTCCAAACTCATTGCCAGACAGAGCCCACCATAAAGCTTTCAACTGAAAGGTCTTACCCAACTCAACAAGATTTTTGAGCCCAAGACCACCTTCCTCCAGCGGTTTACAAACCTCCAACCAAGCAACCCTACTATGCTTTCCCGTTTCCTCAACTACAAACTAGAGAAAATGGTTGAAAAATTTTTTTCTAGTCATGTGAGAATTTTTTGAGATAAGTCGAAAGTCATCATGGGATGTAACTGCATGGAAGAGAGGGCAAATCTAAGGAGAACAATTTTACCTCCTAAAGAAAGCAATCTCCCTTTTCATGATTCTAGTTTAGCGGAAATTTTACTTAGAAGTTCTTCAAACATATACTGATGAGCCTTCCCATTATGAATGGGAACCCCCAAATATTTACTAAGTAGCGGATGCTTCCCAAATCCAAGCGCTTCTTGAAGGATATTTATTCTAGAGGGAGATGCCTTATAGGATGTATAGAAACAAACATTTTCTTTTGTTGATCCTCTATCCAGAGTAATTCTCATATAGATTAAGAAAATTGATCAGCTTTCTCATGGCTCCCCGAGAACCATTATAAAAGATAATTGTGTCATCAACATAAAGGTGTAATGTGGACTGGAAACATCTAGGAACATGGTAAGCCATATCTAAGTTTTGATAGAAAAGCTTCAAGAGACCACAGTTGAGAACCTCCTTGACAATAATAAAAAGATAAGGAGACAGTGGGTCCTCCTATTGGAGACCCCTCAAAGAACTGAAAATGCCATGAAGACATTCCTTAATTTTTAGAGAAAAACAATAGTTACAAACCACCTTACGGACAAGGGAAATCCACTTTGTAGAAAAACCAAATTTACCATGCACCAAAAACTGAACTTTCCAGCCAAGCCGATCATAGGCTTTATGCATGTCTAGCTTAATCACAATGTTAGGTCCTCTAATGTTCCTGTCAATCTCTTGCATTAACTACTGCACAAGATCTATATTATTCAAGATGTTTCGACCTTTAATGAAAGCCACCTGCTGAGGAGAAATGAGCTTATGCAAGATATCGACAAGTCTATCAACCAAAATTTTGGCTATAATTTTATAAGAGAAATTGCAAACACTTATAGGTTGATAAGTCAAAAAAGTGAGAAGATTATGACCTTAAGGAACTAGAGATATATAAGCTGAAGTATAATTGAGAGGAAGCTCATTGCCTAGGAAAAAATCTTGAACTCTAGAGATGACATCTTCCCTCACAATATCCCAACAATGTGTATAGAAATACCTAGTGGAAACCATTTGGCCCTAGAGCACTGTCCCTGGAAAGTGTGAAAACAACAATTTTGATTTCTTCCTTGGAAGGTAGAAGAGTCATATTAGTATTATCTGATGGAGAGATTACTGTTGGAATAACATCTAATAAATTAGGTAATTCACTACAATGTTTAGCCGAGAGGATAAAGCTAAAGTACTGATGCCTTAATGGATAATTTGGGAATCATCATTAAACCATCATCCAAAAATATTTTATAAAGATTAGAAAACTTTTTGTTGGCCTTCATAGTGGCATGAAAAAATTTTGTGTTTCCATCTCCTTCTGCTAACCATTGAGCCTAGGATTTCTGTCTCCAAAAAATTTTCTCTTGTAAAAGCCAGTGATGGAGGTTCTGCTTGGCATTGTGAAGTGTTGTATGGCTATCCATAAATTTTTTTAGGAGTGAGAAAGTTCCTTCTAGAGGACTCCATAAATTTTTTCTCGGCTCTGAGACAGCCCCGTAACCGTTTTAGTTTAAAAACTAGACGTTGTAGAGGAGATCCCGATGCTAGTAGTTGTCGGTTGTTCATAACTATTGAAAAATTCCTCATGATTAAGCCACATTTGTTGGAAACGAAACATAGTTGGGTGATTCCTATTGTCATCTTGAAGCTTACAGAGAATGGGTGCTTGGTTCGAATATAAACTGTTCCAGGTGGAAAATTGGAATAGAGTTTGAAAGAAGAGAGCCAAACACTATTAACAATGTCTCTATCAAGTCTAGCCCAAACATAAGAATTACCTTCAAGGCCATTACACCAGGTATACATATTACAAAAAAACTTAGATCATGGAAACCAACAGTAGAAACAAAGTCCTAAAAGTCTCTCATCTATTAGAGATTCAGCCGGATCCCCCCAAGTTTCTCATCCTGGATGAGAATAACATTAAAATCACCTAAGAGTATACAAGGCATTTGGACGTCATTCAAAGAATCCAAGAGCAACTACCAGAGAAGTCTCCATTCAATCATCGAGAATTCACATAAATAGAAAACAGAATAAAGGGATCAAGACCTGGAATCTCCACCAAACAGCTAATGCAACTATCAGTAGTCAATAGGAACTCAACAAAAATAGATGAGTACCCTAGAATAGCAAGCCAAAAGTCATCAAAGTCATTTACAATCATACCCCCAAAATTCAAACGTTTGACAACATCAGATTGGCGTCATCTGTGGGAACCGGTACAACAAGCCTCTGGTTTCTTCTCCTCTCTCTCTTCATTCACTAAAAGTGATCATGCATCCCAAAAACACTTCCGACTGCTTCGTTGCCCAATCCCCCTCTCGGGGGTCCCATTCCCAATGCACCTTCCCTCCCTGCGAGGCTTGGAAACATAACCAAGTAAACCCCAAAGAATTCAACGCCTTACAGAAAAAGGTTGATCTACTCATCATAATGATGGAAGTGTTGGGGCAGAAAGGACATGCCCCGGAAACACCACCACCATCCTGACAGGTGCCTAATATGGTTGATCCTCATGTTGAGGACCCTAAAAGGTGCCCAACAAACCCCCTGATGCCTAAGGTCGAGTGCAAGTGACCCTGGCCATCTCAAAGATCTGATTTTGAAGCCCAGATCTAAGCCCATGACACTCACTCTTGGTCCCACCATTCCGGTGTCCATACCCCCATCAAAGAATGCATTAGACCGCAAGTATAACACCCACAACCACAAATCTCCTAGGCTGAGTCCAGCTCTTCCAGGGACCGATGCATGCTACCAAAGACAACAAAGCATAGGGATCTCAACACCAAGATCAAGGACATGTGGGAACAATTGAACAAGCTTGCGCATAGCCATGCTGACCAGAGCACACTCGTTGTGGGAACTCATCCTCCGAAGGAGCCGTCACATGAGAGATTGATTTGAACATATAGAAAATAGTCATGCCAACTTGGACGAAGCCAAGGTGGGAGGACAAAGTTGTGCACCGAGCATATTTGTAAGCAAAGAGAAAGTCAAAGGCCTGAGGATTAGGTCCCCAAGGAAGGAACTCTGACGCTCAAGTCAATAATAAAGTGGTAAAGTCGGTTGGGGCAAGGTGTTGTGGATGTTCTAGTCTGAGCCGAGGAGAAGGTATGGGAGAACTAAGAGAGAAAGATTGAGAGAGGTAAAAGATGGCGAACCTTAGGGGAGATGCCTTTAAATAGTTGTGTCTATGTTGTCTTCGGACACCCTCCTTGTGGGGTTGTAGGGATGAGGCCGCTCGTCGAGGTCTTCGAAAGGCTCCACCTTCCCTGGCAAGGGCACTTATCTTTGGGATGTGGCACTTATCCTTATCCGTGAGGGGTTCTAGTTCTCTTCAAGATCTCTGACAAGGTGATTATCCACACTTCTTGCAAGGTAGTGCATTGACGTGGTAAGAGGATGTCAGCCACGTAGGCGCCCACATGGTAGCTTCAACTTTCTAGGGTACCCGCCCGAACAAAAGCAAGTATGAAATTACAGAGCTATTTTTATAAGTATAAAGTATGAAATTACAAAACTTTGAATGTCAATAAAGTATAAAGTATGAAATAACATTGTGTTTATAGAATAGATTGATCCAAAAATGTGTCATGTGCAACTAGGGGTGGATTTGAGCTGAGCCAAGCCGAATAGTATGAGGCTCGAGCTCGGCTCGCTAAGGTTATACAAGGCTCGAGATCGAGCTCAAGCTCCGTTCGAGCTAGAACATTGAGCTTAAGCTCGGCTCGAGTCAAAAACTCATGAGCTCAAGTGTGGCTCAGCTCGAGCTTGATTTGAGAAAAAAAATGTTTTATAGAAATAAAAAATTATATATAAAAATATTTTTTATTTGATATTTAAAAAATTAAGAATTATAATATTTTTATTATATATACTATTTTCTATAATTTTATTATATATTCGAGCTTGACTCGCGAGCTCATTTATTAATTGAGCCTGTAAATTGGGCTCAAGTTCAAATCGAAGCTCAGTTGAAACCGAGCCAAGCCGAGCTTGAATAGTTCGCTTGTGAAGAGCTCAGCTCATGGCCACTTCTACATGCAACCCATTTGGATTGTCTTTCTCGCCCAAATGATAAAAACAGATTTCAAAGAACCTATTTTGTTTTTAAAGCCTTTTTTGCAAAGCTCAGTTGAAACCGAGCTGAGCCGAGCTCGAATAGTTCGCTTGTGAAGAGCTCGACTCATGGCCACTCCTACATGCAACCCATTTGGATTTTCTCGCCCAAATGATAAAAACAGATTTCAAAGAACCTATTTTGTTTTTAAAGCCTTTTTTGCATTGTTTTCTTCTTGTAAGTGACTAAAGTTTGTTTGGAGTACAAACACAGAAGCAGGGTAAATACACACCCCAGTTTGGTTTTACACATGTTTGATTGAGGTAGAAAAATGTTGCACAAATTGATGAAATATGCATAGTACATAGTAACATATACCCTAAAGAAGAAGGGTACAAAGTTTGCATTGGAAAAAAACAAAGCCAACTTTGTTCTCATTGAAGATTGAAGCAAGCAGATCACTTTGCACCACTGACTTGCAACCATTCTCCATGGCATGTAATATCACGGAGCTTCCATTTTTCTTGCAAGAATAGAATCTTCAACTGTCAACTCAGATTTGATGATATTGGCTTTGTCTTCATTGCATGAATGAATTCGCATCTGTGCCTCACAGAACGCACCCCGCAACATATCCCAACCGTGTATTGGGAGCGTCTTCCAATGACAATTACAGAAGATGTTCTAATGACAACTGGAGAGCCTGTGGGGTGCTGATGTGAACTCTCGTTATATTAGCAACCAATATGACCCTATCTGACATAATGCACACAGATCTAAGAACCAGATCTCTGATAAGTCGCAAATCTGTGAACGAAAAAAATAGGTTGTGAAAATCTGTAACTGGTTGGGAGATTTCTAACCTTTTGATAAAAAATACACAGAACCGATCAAGAAAAAGTAAACAGAACTAAAGAAAGAAAATATAGAGGGAGAGAAGGAACACTTAATATTGCTTGGGCGATCTTGACAAAGATGTAATGATTGGTGATTGGTAAAGATATCAATGCCAACTCCCAATCCTTTTGATTTCCAGCCATTTTAAACGGTTGTGAAAATCTTTAAGGTTGCATTTGGAAGCGGTGTAAATTTTGGTTCATTCTTCTTTTACACTCTGGTCCAATTTTGTAGCCATTTGGATGGGTGTAATAAATCACCGAAGATTGATGTAAACTTTATTTTGAAAAACTTTTACATCGATTTTTTCAATGTAAAACTTGATTGAACTACCCATACCCATCGGTGCAAGAAGTAATGGCTCTCTTCGACCCTTTCTCTCTCTCTCTCTCTCTATTCTCCTTGTGACAGGGTTCAGACGCAATCTTCTCAGTTCTCACAACACCGTTCCCAGGCATCTCATCGTCCCCATCTTGCAATGAATAAGAAGGTACATACCGAAGCCAAATCTACATGTTGTCCTTCAAATCTAAGGGAATGATGTCAACTCATCTCAGATTGAAGACAACCCAATATAGATCTGCGATTTTTTCCATTGTAGGTTTTTTATTTATTATATATTGTGTTTCTTAGATATGTTGTATTTCTTAAACCTAAATTTTTTATTCAGCTGGATCTGTATTCCTTTGAAGATGGGGTCGCTTTTGATTTGGATCTGTATTCCTTTGAAGATAGGGTCATTTTTAGCATTTGTATTTCTTAGATCTATCTAGGTACCTGTGGAGCCAAAGCTTCATGGTGTTTGCATTTATATTTCTTAGATAGGATTGTTAATGATATCTCACACACACTTTGTTTATATGATTTGTATAGGTTTATTGTATATGGATTTGGCCGATCTGTGTAGATTTAGGCCCCATTTGATTCGCAAGAATAGGGGTCTCGAATTGGAATCGGAATGGGCTATTCCGATTCTAACTATTTGGTTGGGAGGAACTGGAATCACATTCCCATTTCTACTGGAATGGCATTCCCCCATTTGAGGGAATGGCCATTCCCTGCCTCTCCCTTGGGAATGAAATCCCATTCCTGCTGATTTTAATTCCCATTCCTGTTTGAACCAAATAAACTATGGGAATGGACCATTCCGATTCTGATTCCAATTTCGATTCCAACTATGAACCAAATAGACCCTTATTGTATATAGAGTTATAGTCATTATAAAAGTTCAAGTATCAATACGTATCAGCCGATACATATCGTTCCGGGACCCCTCCGATACGCCCCTATAGTGGGTGTATTGGGGGTTTAACCATAAGGATGGCAATTTCCCCCGTAAAACCAGGGCCCCGCCCCACCCCGAATAGAGCGGGTTTTCCCCGACCCTAAACAAGGACAGGGCGGGGACATGGAAAATAATTTTTCCTCGAACCGGGTACAGGGCGGGGATGAGTTTTGTATATAATTCCCCGAACCCAAAGGTAAATTAGTAAAATATCTCTAGGTTTAATATTGATATTTAAAATATCTCCAAGTTTTTCCCAAAATTTTAAAATCTTAGGATCCCATAATTTTATTTTTGAATTACCCCTAAAGTATTATAGTTCAATTCTAAAATACCCCCAAATTCCTATATCTTATGTATAAATTGTCCATAAAATAGATAATTTTTAAGTAATTGCCTTAGAGCGGAGAAAATTTGAGGATTCCCTATCCCTGATGGGGAATGGATGCCCCGCCCCCCCACTGAGGACAGGGCAAGGTATTGTGACTTCGGGGCGAGGACGGGTAGGGGTGCCCTTCCCCGTTACCATTCCTATCTAACCGGTTCAGGGGGTGCCCTAAACCAGCCCCCCTGAACCGGTTAAAAAAAACAGTATCGATTCATTCGATATGCCCCTATCAGCATATCGGGCGTATCGATATTTTGAACCTTGGTCATTATATCTCTCCTCTCTTCTAGTGCAGAAAGGCATTATTTACAAAGCCATTTTGCATGACTATGATTTATCTTGTTTCTTCATATCTGTGACTAGCCGCGGATCTGTTGGATTGCTGGCTGAGGCGAATGCCCACAAATATGTATGTATTTGCATTGATCAAAACCAAATGGGATGAATACATTGGAGCTGGAAAAAACGGTTTGAAAATTGTATTCCCATGAACAGCAGAGTTTTGCATTTGTTCCATTCACTTTTGTATTTGCACTCTAAACAACAAACACAGCCTAAACAAAAAAAAAAAAAAAAAAACGAAAAGAATAAAAAAGGAAACAAAGGATAAATTACCTGTTGCAGCTGATGAGATAACAATCATCCAACTGCAACTAACACCTCTCCCTCTCCAACAAAGAACTACCGAGAAATAACACAGCTAAATCCCCAATAGGCCCAGTTATATGGAATGGTTTAGCTGAATGTAGAACCAATAAATAGTGTTTCGCACGGGTCATAAAATACATGTTAGCACCCACAGAGTACACACACTACATGCACATCTCACCGTGCATTGGAAACATCTCCCATGTCATGGAGAGATGTGTTCGCATTACACAGTTGGCATGCACTGTGGGGCGTCAATGCAAATTCCAAGCATTCAAATTCTCACTGTGGGTCTCATGTATCACTGGCATGAAACATTACAATTGGTTCCACAGCCAGCAACACAGCTAAGACGTTCAGCTAATCCGGATTCAGTCGTGACTCTGTGCCATACTGGCTCTCCAGCTGCTGAGAAATAATAGAAATGGTCTCTTTATCTACTGCTCAAGTAAAACAACCATTTAAAATATCTACTGCAAACAAACAATCTATTCTCTAATGCTTTAGTTTCAAAATATCTACTGCGACAACATCCTCTCTAATGTTTTCAAAATACTTTGTATCAAACCATATTGGAAGCATTACAAAACCAAATATTTTTTCAGAAGGCCTAGAAAACCTATCATTTCTTTTCCTGAGACTCATGGACGACATTTATAATGGTGCAAATGTACCTGTAATAGTAATGGAGGGGGATAAGCTTTAAAATACCAAACATCTCTCCCAAGTAATTGCATTCCCAGAAGGATGTGGAATAAAATCAAACCTACTTGTTATGCCCAAGGCATCAAACCTACTTAAAACTATGTGCTTTTATATATTTTTTTAGTATTTTCTCAAAAGTTGGTTTTTATATGTATTTTTTTGGAACCCAAACGATACGATACAATATACCTGATGTGGGGCATATCGTATCAAACCTTGGTTACTAGCATAACAGGATTAAGAGCCGAGTGCATTACCAGAATGATAGGAACATCCTCTGAACACAGTTTACATCCCAGGGGCAAATTTCACGGGCAACGAGAATTCCTAGTCCTGTAACCAACAGCAAGAACCATTCCTAGTAATACCTGCTTGCCCACATATAAAGAAACAGGAAACAGATAACCAAATTGTCTAAGCAAAGTCTAATCTAACTGAGATTGAACTAAATGCTCAAAAAATGTCACAAGAGTAGCAATTAGACAATCAGAAGCAAGACGAAAACTGGAACATCAGGAACTCCAAAAAGAAATTCTAAATGTGCTAATCAATCTGTGCTTTGTTAATCAGCCTCAGCATAAGCTGTCTCTAGATGAGCTTGCTCAGCTTCGCGCACCTCTTTCTCAGTTTTCCTGCCTTTCTTTGACTTGTAGTAAACACTCATGAATGTCCCAACAGCTCCATACTTCTTTCGGCAATGCTCATAGAGCTCAGCATCAAACATCCTCCAGAAGTTCCTCTCACTCAGCTCAGACACAGCATACTGTGGCTGGAAGCCATGGTTTTCAATCAACCAGTTCTCCATCCGACGGACAGCCTCTGCCCCATCAAATTCCTCACCCCTCAAAACGGGCCCTGGGGCATAGTAGATGCCAACATCTGTGTACATTTGAGCATATTCTGTATCTCCCTGTCTATGATGTAGCTCAAAACCAGGTTCAGGATAGACCATAGTTTTAACAGGAAGTTTGTACAGTCTGTGAGGACAGAGCCAAATTGGATATACCTGGAATGTAGCAAATAGAAATTGTTAACCAATCCCAAGGACCAGAACACAAAAATTCCCATTTTTTAAATTTTGGTAAATTGTCAGGAATGTTAACCAGTCCCAGGGACCAGATCTGGATTTCTTGATGCACATTTCTCTTACAAAATCCAGAAAACATCGTGCATAGCTAGTATTTGTTATGGTCCTAGTGATTGCAATGACTATTATCTACATATACACATGTCCGTTGGAGCTCGAACAAGTATGATTTTTTTGAACCAGATGATTGCAAGAGTCAAGAAAAGATAAAGAAAGAAAGAGAGAATCACACATACTGTGCAGCTAGAGATAATAAGAGAACAAAAAGGTTGCTTCAAAAAAAAGAGAACAAAAAGTCTCCTATTTCAAAAGTAAAATGAGGCATACCTCCATTTCATGGTGTGCCCACTCTAGTGCATCCCCGACCTTGTACAATGGAACAAGCATGTCCTGGATCACATGCATCTCATGGTAATACTTCCTGATTGCTTCACCTTGAGTAGCCTTCAGAAGAGAAACCTTAGGAGGCATCATCCACCCCAAGGTCCACCTGAACCACCATTGATCTGCAAATGGTAGAATCAGTTTTCCCTCCCAATACAAACACCTTGTATGCCTATGGTAGTACTCCCGTGTAGGAATGTATTCCACAAACTCCCCCTTCTTCAGAGCCTTCTCAGCATGCTGGTAGAACCAGGGCTTGAACCACCACCCAACACTGTTAATCACATTTCCCTTCTTCTTTGCCTCTTCCTTGGAGGCATATCTCCCAATCATGCAAACAGCTTTAGTGGGAGAATAAATCATGGTTTCTACAAAGTCTGGAACCTTCTCAGGGTTGTCCTGATCTCCATCTCGTGGTGCAAATGAATCTATATATGCTTGTGCAAGCTCCTTTAGATTACCCACAACCGGTTTGTAGGTCAGCCTCATGTATTCTTTAACAGGTATGAGCTTGATCTCTGCAGCAACAAGAAGCCCCAGTGTTCCCTGAGACCATGGAATTGCATAGAAGAGATCAGAGTACTCATTGTCTTTGGTCGCTCTGACTAACCTCCCATCTGCAAGAACAATCTCATATGCCACAACAGTATCAGAGAAGAGACCATAGAGGTGGGAACTCCCTTCAATTCCATAGCCATTGATGAGGCCTCCAACAGTGAGATCATCAAGCTCTGCAACCACAGCAAGAGAGAGGTTCATTGGAACTGTTGCCCTACTGATCTGGCCCATGTTGACTAGAGGCTCAACCCTTGCAATCATTCGCTCTTTGTCAATATCAAGGATGTTTCGAAATTCTGAGAGATCAACCTCAAAATGCCGTGCCCGCTTATAGTCAACATTCCGCATGCCAACAGCAATGTAGGGCTTACGGGCTGTGCAGACAAGACCATCCTTCGATGGGTTCCTTTGCTTGAGGCGGTTCACAACTTTCTTGACATTCTCATCATGTTCCTTTTGACGCCTTTTAAAGGACTTGCACTCTGATCTGACATCTCCAAGATAGGTGAGGAAGTAGATGCTGAAGGAGATAGGAAGGACAACAAAGATAACGATGATCCATCGAAACTTAACAAAGTAGTCTACCCAATTCTTCTTCCTCTTGGGTCGAAGAGGAGCCTCAAGGTCCGACATGGTGGAAGAAGAACAAAAATGATTTTAGCTGCATTGGAAAACATAAAGAACATAAGCTGTAAGCATTGACTCGTATTCAGCACTCTGATTTAGGGATGCCAATAGGAATGCAGAACAAAATCAACATGGACTAACCATATTTTTGTAATCCATAGCACATAAATAATAAGTTGGAGACAAAAGCAATAACACTAATTTAATTCTAGTTCAGAACTTTGGCAATCTGTATGATCATATCTCCTTGATTTAGAATTTCGCTTCCCATCAGTTGAAACATAAATGGGATGAGAAAAAAATTAGAAAGCAGAAAACAGAATAGATTGAGAAAGATTCAATGGAAAGAAGCAATAAATTAGGAACGCCACATCAGATATCAATTTATGTAAGATCACCTTCTCTGAACCAAAATGAAATAGAACCAAAAGGTCTGCTACTAATTGATGTCAGACTTGAATAACCCAAGGACGAGTCCAGAAGGTTTAGTATGGATTTAGGGGAAATTTTAGGACTAAAAGCAGAGATTGTTAGGTTAGGCATATATGACCACTTGTCTCCCACACCACACAAGAAGCAAAAAGTCTGAAGTACAAAAAAATATCAGAACAAAGATAATAGTTAAGATGCCAACATTTTCCATCAAACAGCATAGAAGTACCAGACAACCTGCAAATGAAATTTCCTGTTCCTGCAAAGGAAATAGAATAAAAGAAAACAAACTAAATCTGGAGGACTTTGCAAATAAGCAAAGTTGGTAGATGAAACTATTGAAGCTGAAAAAGAAAAAAGCATCCAAATTCAAAACCCTGTTCAAAGTGTGTTAATGGCAACAGAAGACCTGATATGTGTTTTTCTATCTCTACAGTGTGCACTGTCCAATAGTAAAAGCCAAAGCAGGTTTTACATTTCATATTCTGCAACTGGAGAAGAGATTATACAGTTTCTTCATGCAAGTAGATGGAAGCAAAGCTCCAAAGACAAAATTGGGTATCCCAGGGTTATTTTTCGAACTAAATGGTTCCTCCTTAGAAGTCATTTAGCAACTCCCTGTGAAATAAACATAATCCAAGGTTCACACCTGATCTGAGGCACGAGAGAGACCAGGTACACGTCTAGGCACACTAGGCACATGCCATTCCAAAGGTCTGTGCCTGGGCCTAGGCGAGGAGCAGACCTTGAAATGTGCCTCACCTATGTGCCTAGGCATGCCCTTTAAATCACTGGAGTGGGTAGGGGTTGGTTCATCTGAAAAATGTGTATGAAGGTCCGGGTTCATTCTTGTCAATCCTTGACATTCCCTTCATTTTTAAGGAGTATTTTGTTTTAATGGTTTGTATTCAGGTAAGAAAAATACAGTTCATTTAATACCTTATGGCTTTATGAGATAGTTTCTGAGAAAATTTAGCTAATGTAGGTGCACAATATGAAAAATAGGTAGGACCAAGGTTCAAAATATCGATACACCTGGATGCACCAGGAGTGTACCAATACTTCGAACCTTGCACTTCCTATTTTCTTTTTCATTTTTTTTTTCAAATTTCATGGGAGGGGGGCATTTTTATGTTATTTAATGATTAAAAAAAGAGTTTTTAAAAATACCTTAAAACATGTCTATCGTTGAGCAAAAGATACGGTATAAAAAAAGAGTTTTTATACATGGCATATCATGTTGACATTTTGAACCTTGGGTAGAACAAACTGAATTAAATAAAAGAAAATTAATATGGATGGATAGTTGAACACAAAGGAGATGTAGTAAATTAACAGATAGTGTTGTGCGCATAGAAGTATTGACATGTGTCTACCATGTGAATAAAACACAATGTCCAACACAACCACTAATTTCAGAAATTGAAAGGACCTTGTAAAGGAGGAGAGCATCAACAAACTCCACAGGGAAAAACTTCAACAAAACCTACCACTTAATGAATCCATCTGAGAAATCTTCTGCGTGACAAAACTTGGCTAGACTATTAGATTGTAATTATGTAATATCAAATTCATGTAGTACTTTTTGGACAAAACTATTCTACATACAACATACCTACCTAAGATGCAACAACAAGTCATATTTTAGATGATAAAAGAACTACACACAAAATCATAAAATACATTCAGGTAAAATGAAAAAGGGGCCAAAAACATGCACCTACAGTTTTCCATTTTCTCGAAGAAGCAGCTATGAAATACATAGCAAATGATACATCAAAAGAGAAAAAATTCATGCTCATCCTATAATCTTTTCCATGACGCCATTCAAGCAAAACCAGAAAACCAATATAAAACCTTCAAAGTAAAACATTTGCAGGTGAAAAAATAAGGTTGTGCTTGAGTCCTTGGGTAAATAAATTGGAAAAGAAAAGTCATGGCAAAATCCTTCAGGCATTTCTTAGGAAGCCTAAAAGAATTTCCAACAACTTTCTTTCTCTTCCTTATTTTCTGTGGAACCAAATGCAACCTTTAATAAGATTATAAAACCCTTCATGAAAGTAATAAAAATGTTTTTTTTTTTTTATGTCTACAAGTTGAAGAGGATAACATGAACTTTTGAAAAGCTCTAAATGTCACTTGAGCACTTTCAGTCAATAAAACTGATGGCATGGCATGTTAACAGAGAGGTGGAATAAGTAACTTAACCCAAATAAGTGGCAAGCAAGTCCATGTGATATGACTATATTATGTGTTTATATATAGTTTTTGAAGCTAAATGTCATTCCTCAAGAATTATGTCTTGCCAGATTTAAATAAATTTCTGAAATTTGTAGATGTTTTTATAGCATACCACTTAACATATTTTAAAACTGTTGATGCCATAGGGTACATCTAGAAGCACCCATGCAGCATCTAGTATCAGATAGAATACCAGTATGCTAGGCATGTTGTATACTTGTATAGGCCTCTATATATCATAAAGGGGAGGTGAAACCCCAGGGGAGGCTAAGTAACCTTTTCCATGCAAATAGAAGAGTCTGGTTACCAAAGAAACTCCAACGAAACCTGAAAATAATCCAACATAAGCCATCCACCTATTGTATAAACGTCAACATTTTAGATCTAATGCATTGGTGGGAAAACAAAGAGGGAAAATTATAGTGGCAGAAGAGCTCAAAGATCTAGAAGTGTAATTCAGAGGAAGCTATAAACATCAAAATAGTAAGAAGAAGAGCCCCCACAAAACCCCACTTTGGTAAATACCTAATACCGTTCTTCACACTTGCGCAGGTTTAAACTACCCAGTAAAAATAAATCAGCATTTTAAAAACTCCAGTCAGAGATCTGAATTCTGAATTTGGTAGTTATTTTCCCACTGGGACATATTAATGCATACAAGTATGTATGTGTATATAGCCAATTCACCCCGATATGCAGAAAGGGTGTATTGATACATGGAACCTTGCACTTCTTATTTTTTAGTTTTTTTATCAAAATTTCACCAGGGGCATTTTTATATTATTTAATTATTAAAAAAGAGTTTTTAAAAATACCTTAAAAGATGCGTATTACTGAGCAAAAGATAGGATATTGTATTTTATACTTTGAACCTTGATGGCATATATTAGGGCTTTGAGGACTATTACTGCATTACAGAGCTATCCTCTGATTTAATAAAGGGTAAATTACAGATAGGTACCCTGTACTTTGGGATAGTCACAGATAGGTACCCTGGACTTTCAATTGCAACACTTGAGTACCCTGAACTTTCAAAAATAGACACTTAGGTCCATCTGTTAGTATTCCGTCAGTTAAACATTGCATAATGCCAAAAATACCCTTCTTGTGTATTTCTGAGATCAATCTCAGGTAACCGAACGTCTCCCCATAATGACATTCTCACATAGACAGAAAATAAATAACATACTCAAATTTTCAGACAACAGCATTCTCTGGTGATGATTTTACTCCGAAGAATGATCTCGAAAAAATACACAAGAAGGATATTTTTAACATTATGTAATGTTTAACTGACGGAATACTAACGGATTGAGCCAAGTGTCTATTTTCGCGAGTTCAGGGTACCCCAAGTGTTGTAATTGAAAGTTCAGGGTACCTATCTGTCACTACCCCCAAATTACAGAGAGTACCTATCTGTAATTTACCCTTTAATAAATTTTGTTATCACCAAACTACTGAAAATAAAAAAGAATTTGGTGTCCAAGGAAGAAGCTCAGAAACAAAAAAGAAATTAAAATACCATGTAGAACTAGAGTGGAAAATCTAACGAGAATAACATTGAACAAGAATTCAATGTGAGATCTAAGAATACGAAGGAAAAATGGTAGTCATTCCACAAAACAACTAAACATGAAATACAATATGATTTGAAAATGATTTAAAGAACTTAACATGCCACTCAATTAAAGAAAAAAAAAAGAATAAAAAAGGACGACATATGCATTTCCTATTGTATGAATCTCAAGAAGATCAAGGATGCAACAACATAGTACTAATACTACAGCCTCCCTCAGTAGCTCCCATGATCATGAACCATACAATTTACAAATCCAAAGGCATGGGATCGAAACCTCTTCTCCTATTCTTCTTTGCATGCCTTTATTTTTAAATTTTGTTGGGAACTGGGGGGAGCAGCATGGGTGACTTTAGAGATAAGCATCACAATGTAGCAAAACATCTAGCTCGGAATGCAAAACAGCTGAAGATCAAGTAACATGCAACTCAAAAAGTTTGCATAACGCATAACTGTACAAATCAAACCTACATTGCCAGGAAACAGCAGATTAAGAGCAACAATGAAGATACTCAAAGAAAACCTAATAAGATCCGGTTCTAGCAACATCTCAGACAACTAAGAAACGGTAAAGAGACATCACTTCAAACGCCAAGAATTTCCAGATCCCACTCAGAACAGATCAACTCCATGAAAACACTTTCAACGACACAAATTGCAAAATACACTTATCTCGGACCCAGAAACACAGATCCGAAGCCCTAGACGAACCCACAAAAAAACATTGAAATTACCTCAACGAAATGCAGCTCAGAAACGGCAAGACCGGAGCCGGAAAAGATCCAGCATGTCAAAAAGCTTGAACAGAAAAGGTGAAGCAGAGGAGCTGAGATAAGAAAGAGTAAAACAGATCGAGTGAGATATATATATATATATAAAGAAGAACAAAGTAGTACAGAAACCAACGAGAGATACCCTGGAGATTCGCTGGCGGTCACGTTGGGATTCAGAAAGTCATGTGAGAATGTGACGGAATAGCATTAAAAATTTAAAATAATCTCACACAGGAAACTAATATAAAATTCATAAAAAGTTAAAAACAACCACAACCCAGATGCCCTCTTAGGGTTCTCATTCATTTGAAATCAAACCCTCAAAAAGTAAGAGAGTACGAAACGATAAAATAAGAAGGTAATAAGATAGGGTTTTTGGGACGCCATCAATGTACCTGACCGAGAAATGCAGTGACTGAGGTAATGCAGTGAGAGGGAGAGAGTGGGTGAGAGCTTGAGCGAAATTTGTCTCGACTCTCGTCTCGTTTTGTCTCGTTTCGTCTCGTATCGTCCCTCGTTATCAAGAAGACTCACAAAAAGAGTGACGCCCCTGGTTGTCTGGACATGGGGGATTAAATGACTGAAAACCACATTAGTGATATTTTCATGTGAAGACTGAAGACTGAAGACTGAGAATGAAGAAGAGTGTGAAGGTGCGAGAAAAAAGGGAGTGAAAACCACATTTTGGGGCCTGTCCATGGGTCGGGTCTGGGTCGGAACGGGTACCCCAGCCTAGCACTGATCCTAATTATCCTATTACCGATCAAAATGACCATCCCCATTGATAATCGGATCTAGTCCGATATATTATAGTGATAAATATAAGGAATAATTATTTAATATACTATTTAAATGTAACATGTACTTCTAAAAACTCCCCTCACTTTTTAAAATGGATTAATATCTCCCCTGTATTTATAATATTCAACAGAATCATTAAAAATCTCTTTTGTCCTTATTAATTGAAGCATTCAAAATAGAAAATACTAAGGTGGCGTTTGATAAATCTGAAATCCGAAATTTAAAAAGTTAAAAAATATATTAAAAGTGTTTTAAATTTGGAAAGAGATAGATGCTTTTTTTTTTTTTGACTTGTTAGAGGCTCTTAATAGACAAGGTTGTTTGTGTTGAATCAAACATTCTGGATTTGAAATTTCTTAATTTTACTATTTTACCCCTAAAACATAATATTTGGTAATTTTGAATGCAATTTGTACTATATCATAAAAAATAATTTATTAAATTCAAAATAATATTGAAAAATAATAATTAAATTATAAATAATTATAAAAAATTACAAAAAAAATTATTAAAATAAGAATAAAATTGAAAATACATATAAATTTATAAATTAAAATAAATTATTAAAAGTTGAAATAATAATGAAAATAGTAATAAAGTCCATGAAGCAATAAAAAATATTTAATAATTAGCAAATTAATATCTTAAAACTATTACAATATTTAATAATTAATACAAATAAAAATTATAAAAACTAATTTATTAAAATAAGAATAAAATTAGAAAGTACGTATAGGAAGACAAGGGAGAGAGTGTTAACCGCCACTACTAAGAGTTGTAGCGGTTGTAGTAAGAAGACAGAGGAGAGAGAGCACAAGCGGCTCATCATGGGAGAAGTGCAAATCGATTTCCCTCTTTCCTAAACTTCTCAACCAAGATGGATCTATGAAGCAAAGGATGTAGAGAACATCGAGGAGGAGGAGGAGGAAGAGAAGAAGAGGAGAGGGGGAGAGAGAGAGAAGGGCAAAGGGAGTAGCTTGCGTCGCTGGTTCACCATTGAGTAAAGAAGAAGAAGAAGAAGAGGAGGAGGAGGAGGATGAGGAGGAGGAGAGGGGGAGAGAGAGAGAGAAGGGTGAAGGGAGAAGCTTGCACTGCTGGTTTGCCATCGAGTAGAGAATAAGAAGAATGAGAGAGAGGGGGAGAGAGAAAAAGCCAAAGGGAGAATGAGGGGCATAATGAGTATGGACATTTTTGTCTTTCAATGCAATCTGAAACACATCTGAGCACGTTAAATCATTGGCCCGCCTCTTACAATTTCAGATCTAAAAATAAATTTCAGATCTTTTTTTAGACTCAACCCAAACAAAGGTGGCGTCTGAAAAACAACATTTTTAGACTTCAGAGGTTTGAAAATTATTATCAAACGCCATCTAAGTGTCCCTTCTACTCTTATTTTTAAGCAATAATAATCGAAAGAGGGCAACTCCATCCACCTATTCATACTAGTTTCAAGTATATATCGAGATCTATTGCACCTCTTTTCAGCACTTTTACGGCAAGTTTATCTTGGTTATTGAACTTTTTGATCTTAGAAGTTGTTTAGATCATTTGATTGTTTATTTTTTGTTCACATTTCAAATAGGAAGATTGGCTCTACCACTTCCTTGAGAAAATAAAAGATAGGTAATTTATTGGGATTTTTATTTTAGGTATAGCTCAATTTGGCTTTAAATCGTTGAGCTCAAATGGTTAAATGTGCTCTTTCAATTGATTTTTACAATTTTTTGACAGATCATGATGGGTTCAGCATTAACAATCTAATATTTGTTTTCTTATGTCCATCTGAAACATTATAATCCTAGTTGTGCAAGTTAATCTTTGCAAGTTTAAAGATCCATTTGTAAAACACCAAAATTCCAATTTTGCAAAGTTTAGTAAATTGAATCTTGTTTGCATCATCAAATCTTGCAATGGTTTCAACACCCATCAAAACGATTAGAAAATTATGACATCAAATTTGTTTTGATATATTTTTTTGCTTCACCATTAAAAGGGCAAAATGGGGTTTTGAAAAAATTTAACATCATATGTAAGGAAATCTTAACATGTTAGTGATGGAGGAGAGGGTCTTTGTCTAATGACATCACCTAGCAACGGAGGTTTTAGTCCATTTTGTAGGTAGTGGAGGTTCTAGTATTTATGTGAAATTCAAGGGAGGTTTAAGCCTTTTATGCTAAAAACTACTTATGTATACCTTGTTGACCTTTTAAAGGTTAAGTTTAACAGATAAAATCTAAAGAACAAAAGCTCCCTTAATTGTTCATTAAATTTTGAAAACATCTCTCTCCCTCCTCTCTCTCCTCCTCCCTCCTTTTTCTTTTCTTAGATGCTACAAAAACCGTGCCTGACTTCACTATTTCTCCCTCTTTCTCTTTTTCTCTCCCTTCCTCCTCTTGTTCTTGTTCTTGTACTTCTTCCATTTTCTCCATCTTCTCTATTTTCTCTTCCTCCTTCCATTTTTACTTACTTGAAAATGTTTCCTGGGTAACACTTACCTGAGTAAGTTCACTTATCCATGTTCTTTTGATTCTTAGGTAAATATTGTAGTGACTTTTTTACCCATAAAAAGACAATGTTAAAATGGAAAAACTTGTCCTATTATGTTTTATACACTTTTTCTCCAAATGGGAAAGTTACCCACCCACCTAGGAGATGGGGTAAGTTTTACTCGAATAAACGAAGATGACTTTACAATGGGGGCCTAGTATTTATTGCAAAAAAGAACACTATAAAGTTGGTCAATGGGAAAGAGATACCCATTGACCAACTTTCCCCTCTTATTTACTGGTAAACGAATGGTGCCTTAGAAGAAAAGAAAAGAAAGTTCCCTCTACTTTAACCTCTTCAAAATTTTCCATTGTCATTTTAAAGAAATGATATAGATAGACCCTTTTTCATTAGTTAGAGTTAATAACCTATCCAAAATGTTGATATCATGAACACTTCAAAATTTCCAATTTGCCTATGAATAATAATATTAGAATGTCCATTGACCAAAATACCACCAAGAAAGCTCTTTTTCATATTTCAATAATAAATGCATATTTCAAAATGCCTCCAAAAGACTTTTTATTGCAATATATTTATCATTGAAACTAGTGTAAGAGCAAGTGTAGAAATATTAACAATATACGACATATGGCATTTGGATTTAACTTTTATAACCAGAACCCAAGGCAAGTATCCACTTTATTCAATTCAAATCTAATTCAATTAAAATATCAACAGACCTATATGAAATTATGATAAATAAAAATCCATACCATGAATAAAAATTAGTTCACCTAAATCCCAAATTCCACTTAATTTTGAAGAATTTAAATACTAAAAATGATATTTTACATATGTGTGTAGATCCTAACAAATTGGATTAAGCAATACCTAAATTGGATCCAATTAATGAATGGATCAGATTCTCATATACAAATTGATCCACTTTGAAATCAAATATATTGAAGTCAATTTCATTTATAGTTTTATCCAAAACCAAAACCATAATTGACCCAAGCAATCCTATTTCTGTCTATGTATTGGCATATATGTATATACGATATGTATTAATATATAAAACCAAAGGGTTCCACTATGATATCTGAAAAATTTTTTGACCAATCAACTGGTATCATAAACATGGTAGTCAATCAAGTGTTATTTATCAAAATTCTTTGGTGGGTTTTGATTGGTGAAAACTCTTCCAATACCATGTCTTTCCCGCGTTAAATGCAAATGAAGTTGATCTTCTTGTGACATTTAATTTAAACGTTGCTAAAGGATTTTCACAATGTTTCATTTACTTTAAATGTTAATGAAACTGATATTTTCATGATGATTAATTTAAAGGTTGCCAAAAGTGTAATTTTAGTGACCGTTTGTTTTTTTGGCAATTGCCAAAGTTGTTTCTTGCCACTTCCATTCTTTTACCAATTCCTTTCTGTGACATTTTAGGGGGGTGGGGGTTAAAGGGATCTGAAAGTTGTTGCCACCTAATTTTTGCATGAAAAAATAGGAAAGAGAGAGAGAGAGAAGGAAAGAAATGGAGAGGAGATTATCCCTCTATTGCATCTCCCTATTCTACAATTTCTTAAATTGAAGGTATAGTGATATGCATTTCATACCAATTTGCTTAATTGCAACCTATTCCAATGACTTTTGCATAATTATAAATGATAATCCAATATTTTTATAACACATCACAACTTCTCAAATGATTAAATAAAATAACAATGATATTCAAATCAACATTTTCAACTTGAATGTTCAATATATGTTAAACCAATCCTTCTCTTAATTATCCAAGTGTCAAGTGCGTGTCAAATTAGTGTATTCAAATGAAATCATAGTAAATAGAAGTGGGAAAATAAAATAGAACACAAGACACTAGATTTATAATAGTTAAGGAAATCACAAGATTACATCCACTCCTCGGTATAGCTTAAGAATTTTATTGCACTAATTCCAATTAATTTAAAGATACTAGTCAAACCCTTACAGTGATTGGTTAATACAATGTTAGTCACTCTCCAACCTGTTGATATGGTGCTAACCCACTTTGACTAGTTGAGATAGCGCCATTAATAGTCAATTAGTTGATACAATGCTAGTTTGATATGGTTCTAGTGACACCAATGGTTGGTAGATATTGTGTTGGCCACACTCCAGTCTCCAGCTAGTTGATACAGTGCTAATCCACCAGCTGAGCAGCAACTCAAGGGACTAAAAGGATTACAGTTTGATACCAAATGTTGTTAAAAAGAATGTGCAAACACATGCACCAAGCTCAATGAAAGTACTAATTAGTATTCACCTCTTGTCTTGTGATTAAGTTATACTTTGATGGATTTAAATTAATTGCAAGTCCAAAGAACACTACGTCAAGTTTTCTTTGGGTTTAATCAAGTTTAAGCACAAATTAATGTCAATCATGAATCCCTAAATAGATTAAGGCTGCATTTGGCATTCCTTATTTTAAGGACTTTTCTCCTTTTTTGCGATTAAAACGCCCCTATGAATACTAAGTTTTTAACACCCAAAAGGAGATAAGTCCTTAAAATAAGGAATGCCAAATGCAGCCTAAGTAATATTCTATCAAGTATTTGAATGAAAAGTTCATAAAAGATTTCAATAGAAAACACCTAATAATGCTTAGTAAGCTTTTCAAGAAATTGCCAGTAAAGCTTAAGAATATTTTCTCAAACAATTTTCAAATGTTTCTTTGGAAAACCCTTAAAGATTTTATAATAAAGCTTAAATTTCTTTCTCAAGACTTTGAAACCTTTCATTAAGGCAACAACCAGTAATAATACTAATATTGAAAACAAATAAGATTTTATTGAGTATTTAAAAAGAAAACACTAATAAGCAAAAACTTTTCTAAACATCAAATTTGATACCAAAAATGAAATCATCTCAACCTCAGGATTTCTAGAAAGTAAAAACGAATTCAAATAGCTTGTCAAAAAACTGAATTTAAACTCAAGAGATATTTCAAGAAATAAATATTCTAAGCAATAATAAATATGACTTGGAAATCTATCACAGATGAATCTTCCAGAAAGAAATGAGCCACTTTAGTTTAGTGAGATGAAAACCCTTTCTCAATCAGTGTATGGTCTAAAATATGATTTCAAGTCCAAGGCTTAGGACCAAAACATGATTTGGATTTCTTTCTCAATTTCTTCAACTGATGTTTTTTTCAAAAACATTTTCAATTAAAAGCTTTCTTTTCTTCTAAAGTTTTTCAACTTTTTATCTTAGGTGTTTCTCTTGCTCTTTTTTATTTCTTTTTCTTTCTCTTGATTTTTTCTTCTCTAATTCAAATGAATCAATTTTCCTCTTTTTGTTTTCATTTATTACAAAATGTATTCTAGATCATTCCATTTTAGGATAAGTCAAGGAGTCCATTTTTGTCTCATGTCAAGTTAACCAATGAAAATTGTCCACCTTGGATCTCATTTCAACAATTTAAAAATGGTCAATGCACTGGCTCCTTGATAACTTTGGGGATGCAACCCATGACAACCCCAAAAGTAGGGCATGTTGATACTATTTACACTTTATGATATTTTAGATTTCTGAAAACAATTTTAAAATAATTCTAAGCAAATTTAAGTTCAATTGGGAAAACTTTAACTAATTAACCCACATTTGAACCAAGGTTAATCAATTTTAAATCATTAAGAACCTAGATTGTGCCTATGTAATTGTGAATGAATTGCTTAGACAAGAAACCAAGATTTTACTTTTTGATCTGAAACTTGTGCAGCCAAACTGGATCATTCATTTCTCTTCTTTGCCTTGAGTGGTGTAGAACTTTCCACGTGCAAGCTAGACTTCAAGACTTAAGCTTTAATCAAGAGCTTGTCTTGCTTTCACATACATGAATTGCAGATGCAATTTACGATTTATGCTTAGCTACAAGACTTAATCAACAAACATTAATACACTAGTGTGTAGTTATTATCATCATCATCAAAACATAGATAATATTGATCCAAGATCAATAACTTCCACTAAAGAAATCTCTACTTCTCTCAAATGAAATGCCTTGTGAGACTTATGGAGGAGTGTGCATGCCTCCAATGCTTCTCAAGGTCCCTATTTATAGAGAATATTTGGAAACGAACCTAGATATGGGTAGGGATGTCAAAGTACTTTTTAGAGTCTTTTTGCTTTTTAGACACTACACTCCAGATCAAAAGAGCGACACCTCAGACTTGATCTATAATGATCTTAGGGTTCTCTTTGATACAAAATCAAGTTTCCCTATTGAATTAGGTGGAAGAATAAAGAGAGGAAAGCATAAGGTGAGAATTACATTGCTACGTGTCATTTGACTAACTGAAAACACACACGGTTGCCCCAAATCAGAAAGCTTAAGAAATTCAAAACAAAAACTTAAAATTTGAGGCAAAGGGTATGTACTTGTCCTCCAACCGCAAGTACCTGTTCTAGTCAAAGAGATAATGAGAAAGAATCATTGAAAACTATTATGCTCCTTAAGGGACTCCTCTGGTGAAAATGTTGGAGATGAGATTTCCATGTGTTCATTCAAAGCCTGATGTACTTAATTTTACATTCTCTTTGCTAATAAAAGTTAGACTTTTTCATGATACATGTTTTCCATCATTACATTTCTTTAACTATTATGCCCATAGGCTAGGGCATCTAAATGATAGGTGAGACTTGTCTTGGATTGCTCACATTAATGGATAACACATGGATAACTTCTATAGATGGAGTGGTGTGATGATCCTAAACATTGAAGTGAGACTTTAAACTACAAAGGTCTGATCTAGAATGTAAACTACTATTAGATGCATGAATCTCTCTTATGCAAAGTATCTTTAGTCCTTAAACCTGAGGAGTTCCAAGATTGTAGGATTATGATCAGCCACTTTAATGTATCATGAGGATGGTTATTGATGATCTGCGACTATGAGATATATTGGATGCCTGTAAGTAATTCTATGGTCATGTGAATGTCCAACAAGGGATTTGCACCCACAAACAAGAGAAGAGTGTCATTACCAAGTAGTTTATTCAAATCAAGATCTTTTTCAAAAGTCCTAGTCAGGTTAGGATACTAGCAGAGGAATCCCAAAGACACTAAGACTCCCATATAGTCCCTGGATATATCAGGATGAGTGTGAAAGAATCCTAATTGAATTGGAACTCTTAGACAGGAATCCTTCTTGCACTAGAAGTTCAGTATTTGACTCTTAGAACACTTTCGGATGAATATGGGAAACGTCCTTCTAGCACTAAGCCTCTCAAGAAAGTTTCTAGTGCTTGTCATGAAGTGTTTTAACTAATATAAAAATCCTTGATATACCCAAGTGATTAAATGCTAACAACTGTCTTTAAATAGTTTCAAAACAAGAAACTAAGTTTCAAGAGGTTTCCCAATCAAAGCAGAACAATTGGAAAAATCTCATATGGTGGTGGTTAGGTGAGACAATGACTATTTATTTGGTTTCTCAATCAGATTCAAACACGGTTGTACAAAAGGGTTGAATTGTCATTTTACTTTGCATGTAGGGCCAATACAATAATTTAATTATAGGACTTTAGGACTTAACTACAAATGTGTAGTTAAACTTCTTTGCAATTTTAAGAAGTTTTTCCAATCCTAATCACAAATTAGAATTTTAATGCTAAATAACCAAATATTTGAATGGGTAGTAAGTCTAACTATGGCTAAGCACATGGGTAGGTTCTACTCGAAATCGACTTTGAACCGCCCTACCCAATCTGTTACATGGTAGGGTTTGGTTCCAAGAATAATTCTTGGAACCAACCCACCTAGGCTGGTTCCAAGGCCTAGGGGCTTACCCTACCTGATGAATCGGCCTTGGCTGGACTTGGTGGAATTGACCCTGGAACCGAACTTGCCTTAAAATAAATCCCGAAATACTTTTGGGGATGTGAAGATTTGAACCCAAGCACTCATGGTTACAAAGGCCATGGTCTCACTTAACTATTTAGTTACTTTAAATGATTTGATCATTTGTTTTCATGTTAATAGTTGAATGTATATAATAAGTAATGTAAAAGGTAATATTTACAAATTTTAATTTAAATTATAAGTTTTAAACCATATAATGATAGTCTACATATTAACTTACTCAATTTAATCAATAAAGATAATATAAGTTTTAAACTATATATATCACATTTATTTAAAATCAAATTTTTAAAGGACATTTTTTTTAATGGGAAGAGTAAACAAAGAACAGGTTCCACGGGTAAACCTTGGAACCAACCCTAGAATCACCAAGGCCTAAACCAACCCCATAACCGAGCTTCACAGGGTAGGTTCTGGTTCCAAAAACTTGAAACCAACCCTTATGGGGTAGGTTCTAAGTTCTGCCATGGAACCCAACTGAACCATCCCATTTTCACCCTTAATTGTAACTATGAGAAATGAGCTAAAGTTCAAGAAGAATAAGATTATATGAATGAAAACAATCAAAGCCAACAATTAAAACTAAGTAAAAATTATGATTCTTAGCTTTAAATGACAAAAGCAACAAATGTAATTACTAGAAATGCAAAAGTAATATGCCACCTATAATGATTCTAAAGAGAAGACAAATCCAAAATAATGAAGAATTCTAAAGTGTGGCTATGTTGATTTTTGTTCTTAATTACTACAATGAATGTTAAAGAGAAAGAAAATAAAAAATAAATCTAAGAATGATGATTCTAAACATAGATGAGTAAAATGTTTAAGAATGCAAATTAAAGTGAAATGAAACTATTTAGGTGACCAAAAGAAAGAAAACCAAGAAGATACAAAGCTACAAGAGGAACTGTAATGCAAAATGAATTTTCTAGAAAAATTTGAGAGAGAGAAATTATGCAAGAAAAACTAAATGAAATCTAATATAGAATGAAAAATATAAAAAGGAGGAAAACTACTAGAGAGGATAAAGGAGTTAATAACTAGATAGAATGCAAACAATGTAACCAATTGCTAATATAATGGACATGTATGTTCAATCAACGTGTTTTGATGATAACAAACTGATTGTGAGTACTAATGATTTAAAATATACATGTAGTATAGACACACCAATCATCCCCTTGGATGGGCTGAAGGTTGTCCAAAGAATGCAAGCTTACTCTCATGAAGAAGACGAAGAAGTCAAATTTTAAGAGTCCATAAGTTTATTACATTCATTACAACATGATGTAATTAGATTGCAAGTAGAACCACAATGGGCTAAGCTTATACCTGCCTTACTTCTACTAAAACCTTAGAGACAAGTGATTAAGTTAAAGAAAGTTCTCAACTTTTCCTAGTCTTTATCTTGGATAAAAACATTAACAAACTAACTTTGCAAGCATAAGAAACCAACTCCTAGATCATAAGAGTTTCCTACTTGAGTGGTTGGGTTACACTCAATAGATAACTTCCCAAAAGGCAGTAGTCGACTATGATCGACCATGACAATTGAGCCTAGTGTCATTTAATAGGCAACTAGTTGTAATAACTGACCTTGGTGTCACTTAGTAGTTGATTATCGAGAATATACTAATCAACTAAGTGTAATAGTTGAGACTGAGTTTTACCTAGTAGTTGACTACTAAAAGGTAATAGTCTACTGAAAGGGAAAAAAGGGTATCTCCTATGAGTAGTTAACTACTTGATCTTGATAGTCAACTACTTACCTTTGACAAAATGAAGTAGTTGACTACATGGTCATAATAGCTAATTATTTCATGATAAAATATCAACTTTTCAATCGTTTAAAGACTTAATGATTCTTTCCTCTTCTAATAATCCTTTAATGTCATTGGGAACAAGTTCTAAATGTTTACTATAATGTTTTAATCCTCTCCTAAATGGCTCAATAATAGTCACAAGCTCTCTATCATTGATTCATGCTATTTATGAATGTGTTTAATATGAAAAATGTAAGAAAGTGGATTGAACAAAAAGTTCTAATTGACAAATAGACAAAAAACTAAAGAAAAAGAGTGAAGATATTTGAACTAAAAAAGTTTCATCATTGTGAGAAAAGTTGAATAGCCGTTTATGCTAAACTGATTCTCACCAAGAAACTTATGTCTCTTTAAGTTTTATAGCCTATACTTCATTGTGCATTCTCTTGCATCTAAATAGTTTAGCTTGTATTTGAATATCAACATTGTAGAGTGATTACATTGCTTACCAAGTATATACATCATTGATATGTTTATTGTATTTGATCAGCTAGTGGTGTTATAGTTAAGTGTAGTTGAGTGTTCAGAGATTAAACACTACAAGGTTTGTTGTCACTCGTAAGTCTAACTAATGCACAGTCTTGTTGGCACCCATAAGTCCAATTGTTGTAAAAGTCTTGTTAGAACCTGGAAGCCTGATTTTTGTAAAGGTTTTGTTGTCACCGAAAAGTTCAATTGATACATTGAAATTCTTAATGAGAGGATGTATGTTAGGTTTGGCTAAACCTCTATAAATTAGGTGTGTGCTCTCTATTTGTTCTTATTATTTCTTACTAATATTTAATCTCAATCTTTTTATCTGTGTATATCGTTCACTTCAAATTATTTCTTTAAATCATTATTGTATTGCATTCATTTTGAAAAAGCAATAGTTGGGAAAGAAACTTATAGAATCCAATTCACTACCCTCCTTGGGTTAGGCTACCTAGGCAACAATATGCACACTGAACATTATATGCCCAACATTAGGTGTAAATCAATGTAATTTAAGGCAAATTTTAATAATGTTTTTTTTTGGTAAAACAGCTAAGAAAAAGAATGCAAATAGAGAAATAGGATGAAAGGGAAGTAATGTATGTTGAAAATTCTAATTCTAAGTATGCTGAATATATAATAAGAAAAGTCAAAGCTTAAAGTATACATATGACCTAAAATCTAAATGGTAGCAATTTAAAACAAAGATAAGAGATTGTTTAAGCAAAATTAAAGAGAAACTATTACAAATTTAAAAAAATAAAAAACTATGATGAAACAATAAGTGTTACCTAATTGCAAGAAATGTAAAACTAGGCAATTTAGAAAAGAACAAACTAAGTGGAATGAAATCGAACTAAACTATACGGAGAAGATAAGAAATATAACTAACTATATATAAACAAAACATGGTATTATATATTTTAAATGGAAACTATATGCAATTAGTGAACTAAACTACTATTCACATTACCCATGGCATTCATTCTATCAATTTTTTGTCTAAAATTTAAAGAATATTATTAAAAGCCTATCTCATGGAGAATGTTGCCACCTCAATGATTGAGTCAAAAACTTTTTCACCTTGGTGTTTCTTCAACCTTCTTTGATTCTTTCAAGTTGCTTCCTTTTGAAAGTGTGCCTTGATAAAAAAAATTGGGAAAATTATAGTCTTATCCAACTTAACATTTAAAATGGCGTTGTAGGTTGGTTCAAAAACCAACAAAACTCTGAGATCTGACTGTACGTTTCAAATTATAAAAAACCCCTCCATGTCATCGGAGGCTTATGTGGTTGTTGCCAACATAAGACTCTTAATCCATGTTGTCCAACATGGATTATCTGAAAATAAAAAAAAAGGGTTTCCACTTTCTCTCCCTTTCCCTTTGTCTTTTGATCTCCCTCCCACTCTCTCACGCTCACAGTCATCTCTCCATGCTCAACGACTGTGTGATTTGAGAAAAGGTTTCTACGTTCTGTCACTCAATCTCTCTCATTCTCTCCCTCTTTGTCAATCTACCACTTTCCCTTAATCTCTCTCATTTTGTTTCTCATTTAATCTCTCATTCTCCCTCATTTTCTCTCTTAATCGATCTCTCCTCCTTCAATCTCTATTGTTCTCTCTCAGTTTCTTTCTTGCTCCCTCTCTTATTCTTTTTTTTTCTTACACACTTATGTGGTATTAACCATACCATATTAAAGAACATAAGACCAACTTGGTATGGTTTTAACTCCCTCAGCCCAATTTGATAAAAAAATCATAAGAAACTCTTGGCTATGAAATCTACACCAACTTGATAAAAATTTATAACTTGATTGTACAAGTTGTTGGTTGCTTGACTAACTTATAACTTATATAGTTTGATTAGTATTATATAAGTTTCTAAGAAAAATAAAAAAGACGAGGGATGGAGCAGGAGAAAGACTGAGGGAGAACGATAAAAGGTATTGATGGAGAATAAGAGATCGAGAGAGAGAGTTGATTTGTTGTAGACCAAAGCTGAGAGAGTGGGAGAGACAAAGGGAATTGGAGATCGGGAGATGATTATGAGAGTGAAAAAGTGGGAGGGAGATCGAGAGGCAGAGGGAGTGGAAGAGACAAAGGGAATGGGAGAGAAAGTGAAAACCCATTTTTATTTTCAAATAATCCATGTTGGAACATGGATTAAGAGTCCCATGTTGGCAATAGCCACATAAGTCTCCGGTGACATGGCAGGGGTTTTTATAATTTGAAATGTATAATCGATTGTCAGAGTTTTGTTGGTTTCTGAACCAACCTATAGTATAAATTTAAATGCATAGCTAGCTCTGAATATAATTTTTCCTAAAAAATTTTAGCTTGGTTTTCTAGCTTAGGTCACTTAGAATGCTTGGCCAAAGTTCCTCCACTCGATTGGGGCATGCTCTATATATAGGCCAAAGAGAAGAATCCCCATTAAATGTAAGCTAGTTGACTAGAGGTTATCCAATCCAACCAACAACTAAGGATGGGATAGCTCACATTAGAATGATCATTTTGGGTTATTTATCATTCCTTGGACTTAGGGGTTCAAATTCATTGCCAAGTCGAAATGAGGGTCCAAAGGACCTAGAGTCATGGGAAACTCAACTGGAGGTCAGAGGAGTTCAGATTGGAACCCCATAGGTGCCCCACATGCACATCTTAGCATGCATTGGAACATCTTCTGTACTTGTCATGGAGAAATGTTCCCAATGCACGACTGAGATGGGTTGTGGGGTGCACCTTGTAGGGCGCCAGTGAAAATGGAGATCAAAGTTATCCAAACTTATTGAATTGATTTGGCCTAGACTTATAAGCAACCAACTACTTGGCTAGTTGTACAATAACTAGCCTGACTTGGATTTTGCAAGCCTTATCCAAATGGTTTTTGGCCAGCCTACTTTAGACCAGTTATAGGGAGACTTACCAAATTTGGTATCCTTCCCTCTTATCTAAGTGGGTGGCCTAAGGCACTTAGATAGGGCCTCTCTTAGTTAAGCTCTAGACAAAGCTTCTAGAAGCTCAAATTTAATTTGGGTTTATATCCTTTAGATATACACCTCTAGTAGCCTTCTAAATATAATATTCCAATTCAAAATCTATGATTGGGTCAACCAACGAAGACCCTTGATCATGATGATTTTGGGTTATGGAATTTATGATTCATACCATTGGTGTCCATTTGGTTTTGTCTTCTTGTTGGCTAGGTCTGATTTATTAATCAATGCCTTGAGGATCAGGTGCAATAAACAACTATTGAATTTGGGGTTCAATCTATAAAATTACAAGATTGATTCTATTATTATCTACCAAGCTTTTATCTCCCAATTGTGTCCTGGATCGGCCCCTAACAAAAACAAATACCAAATGGAGTCCTATGATTGGTCAAACCAATCAATCACAAATCAAATGGGCAATTTAGCTTAGAGTTGAGCATAAGTAGTATGTAAAGGCATAGAATTTCACTCTTAAGTTATGATTTAATGAATTCAACTTTATTATTCAAAATGACCAAAATACCCTTGCTTGTGAAGAGTTATAACTAAGGTTGTGTTTGGTTGCAAGCAATCTTATTGCACTAATGCAAATGCATGGAAGTGCAAATGAAAAAAATGCAGATTCCTATTTAATTTTGATTTGGGTTTTACTGGATTCTATTTCATGTCTTATTTTACTTTCTTTATACTATAATCAAACAAAATAAGGTAAAAATGTGAAACAAAAATAAATCAAAATTTGCACCAAAATCATTTTCACTACCATAATTTTGCCTCAATGCAAGTTCATTTGTACTACAACCAAACATACAACATAGTAAGGGATTGATGATTACCAAGTACCTAGAGCATATCAAGAGAATGTGTGCAAAAATGGGGTGTCTACAATACTCATGACATCGACAACATTTGTTGGAAAGGTCCCTTGTAATCCCCTTTCTTTTTTAAACAAACCTAATAGATTTTTACAACAAAACAATAAACTCATAATACTTATTAATAATTTTAAAAGAAAACTTTAATTGATAAAATTAGTAATTAATTTTATTATCTTATAATAATTATTTTTAATAAATAATATTGTAAAAGATAATTATTATAAGATTATAACATGTTTATAATTATATAATTATATTTGATTATATAATCTTGCAATTATTATTAATATAAATTATTATAAATCCATTTAAAATTTATTAAAAATAAAATTTATTATTTTATAATTAATCTTTAATTATTCCAAATAAATTTCACTAAAATAATTAAATTAATAAAAGTTGTTTATAAAAATAGTTTTAATAATTGAAATATTTAAATTAATAAGAAATCAAATAGTCTTATGAGTTTTTATCCTAACCACCATGTATTCAACCACAAAGCACCCAACTACAAATACAAGTTGGGTAGATATACAAATACAAACTATTCAAATGCAAGAGAAAGTACAAACAATAATGGCCCATTACGCTAGAAGAAATGAAATGATTCTTGGAAAGATAATCAGTGAAGCATAAACAACTATTGCAAGTTTTTTCTCCAACGATGAAAAATCTTTGTAGCTTAAGGTTTCTTTATTAAATATTGTTCTCTTATTATTGTCTCTATGAACATTTTACTCTTTAGAACAATGCATTTCCTTGAGATTTTCATCTCAAATACATGTATTTATAGCCTGAATCATGCTTAGAGAGCATATGACCATTATAGATTAATTGGGAAGAGATTAATCCATTTTTATAAATGTTTAGAGCTTGTTTTCAACAAGATTGAAGGCTTACCATTGACCCTTAAATGGTAAAAGAAAAAAAAAACTCATTTTCCTTCATGAAGTAGTCGATTGGCTCAAGCTAATTGTCAGTTGTATCAACCTTATTAGGAGTAAATAGTTGACTGATAGTCTCAAGTAGTCTACTACTCACAAGAGAGAATCTTTTCCTCCTAGTAGTCGATTACTACCTCTTGGTAGTTGACTACTTGGTGCATAATGTTCTCAACTATTATGCATAGTGGATTACCCCTAATCCATTAGTCAACTATTGACCAATGCCAATGTGCACCAGGCTTGATTGTCACATGTAATTAACTATTAATCCATGGGTAGTTGAATACCTAGTGGCACCAGTCTCCATTATCACAAGTAGTTGACTATTGATCCATGGATAGTTGAATACCTAGTAACACTAGCCTTGACTGTTAAGGTAATCAACTACTAGTACCTTATGGGCCGGTAATTGACTATAGGATATGACCAACCTTAGAAACTTCAACTAAGCAACTCCAAATATTTTGGAGTCAACCCCTTAGATATCCACACTTAGAATTTTTGTACTTAATATTAGTATAAAGTTTAGGAAAATCCTAGCCATTTAATCATTAGTCTCCAAGGTCTTGGTTAAATCAAAGTTAATCCATTAAGCCCATTTTGCATGCATCCTTGCAAATGATTACATCAAGTTCTAAATGATAGAAAGATGATAGCAATTGAAGCTTTAGAACTTGATGTTTTGTTCTTCTTACTAGGAGAGTAATTTGTTCATCAAATGGCGGATCACTTTGCATTTTAATTCATTTGAATTCTTCATAAGAATTTATCAATAATTTAATAGAAAGAACATAAAAAATTATCCTATGTTTTCCACCATGGAGCGTAACCTACTAACTCTTTTGGTGTTAACATTTCTATTCAGAGTCTTGTTTTAGTGTAGATAACATGGTATTGGACAAGAATAGAAGTTGTATAAATGAGGAAAGTTCAGAGATGTGCATATGCTTGAAGGGTTGGATAGATGTAGGGGATAAATTGCAAGATCAACAGGACATGACACTTCAATTGATGATTCATGAGATGATGCAGATCAAGTAAAATGGAGGTGGAACTTAAACAAGAAAGGTTGAAGCCAATGTTCTTTTTTCTAAATATTCAACAATTGTATAATATTTTTAATACTACTGAAATTTTTTATTTTCAATTTTATTTGAAAGCTATTTGTAATTTTTTTTCTAATCCATTATAGATTTTTATTTTCATTTTTATTATACAATTTTATTACAATTCCAATGTAACTATTCAATTTAATTTTATTATTTCATATATGACCAATTGTACACATTAAATTTCAAGTAAAATTGAGATGGCATGAGCCAATTGGGCCTTAGGCCTTGAGCCGTGTCATGCCAACCCACCAAGGCCCAACATGACCCACTAGAGTGCAAGTGACCCTAAAAAATGGGCACGACCCACATTATAGCTCTATATGCAACTAAAACCATGGGATATTGTAAAGGTGTATTAGGTATGCAAATCCACCATATTTAACATTGTTTTTGTAGGCATTAGGCATGCCCTATTAACTTGAGGTGGATAAAAGTAAAGTCCCCTTGCTTAATAGTTCTTTTGTTTATGTTTTGTGTTTTTAGAAAAGGAGAGTTTCATTGCTTAAAAACATTTGTTAACAATACATTTAGAACAAAACAAAATCATATACGTGTTTTTAGATCTATAAAAACATTTGCTCAATGGTTCACAGGACATGTACGTGTTTTTAGATCAAAGGACATGTGCTTGCGTTATGCAAGTTGTGATGTGAAATGCCTCTAGCATTGGTGGATAGGATTACTCCACCTTGGACTACATGAGATATTATTGCCAATTACAAGTAAGGCTGTAACTTGGGTTGATGATTGAGTTAGGGTTATGGTTGAAATGTATGAACTAGATTTAATTTCATATTGGGTTAGGATTGATCCCCCAGCAATCCAAATCCAATTCAATTGTACATGTCCTCTATATATGCGATATGACATATGAGTGATATATATGATATGCTATATGGATAATACATGTCCTCTAGCATTTAATTATTTGACTTTGATACTAAAAACACCAAATAAATAAATACTAATAAAAAATAAGGTCAATATATATAATTAGAATTGAGTATATATTTGAATTTGAAAGTTTGTATGAAATTTTAAGAGGTAGGAGTAAGGTTTTGGTCCAACCCAAATCAAATCTAGGTCCAATCAGGGTTAAAGGAATTTAGCTAGGGTTAGGGTTAAGGTTGTAGATAGGGTTGAAGGTTAGGTTAGGTTAGGTTAGGGTTAGGGTTGGGGGTTTAGAACTTTGTGTTGGGTTAGGGTTGGCTTTAAATTGACATAACCAGTCCTGGCTTACAACCCCTATACAAAGTTGACACAAGAATTCTCTTGTGTCTAAGTTTGTCATATTCCTTGTGAAGGTAATAGGGCAACTCACTATTTGGCAAAGCATGACCTTTTATTTTGACTCATTCCTTTCTTTTGAGTCTTTTGTTCCCATGTAATTTGATTCCAATGTTAAGAAGGCAAAAATTCATGTATGGAGCTTTTTCTTAATAGTGTTCAAGTGTGTATTCTCTAATAATTCATGCTAGAACAACTTCCTTATGTATTAAGCTAGGATGCCCCTATTGCCCATGTAACCTACCCAAGAGGGGGGTGAATTGGGTTCTACAAGCTTACTTCCCCAATTAATACCTCTTTAAATTAAAAGTAATGTCATGAAGGTAAGGAGCAAGAATATGGTGTGTAATATAATGAAGATATCAATAAAGAATGAACATCAACATTATGAATCAAAACAATTATAAATAAATAGAAAGCATAAAAACAATTTATAAGGGTTCAGCCAAACCAAACCTACATCCTCCCTACATCCTCTCCCCAGGCACACCATTTGAGAATTCTACTATACTAACTAGACTTTCAGGTGCCAACAAAACCTTTACACTAGTTGGACTTCTAGGTACCAACAAGATTATTATTACTAGAAATAGTTAACTAATCAAATAGAACCAATTACAATAAGATGAACAAATAAAGCATCATATAACACCTTTACAAGGAAAATATGAAAAATACAAACACAAACTAAATAGATGTAAGAGAATGCACAATAAGAATTGGGCTATAGCTCTCGAAAAGATTTTAATTTCTTGTGAGATTCGATATAGCACAAGTACTATTTCACTTTTCTCACAAAGTTGAAATTATTTTTAGCTCAAAATCTCTTCTTTATCTTTTTCTTTTTCACTTTAAACACTTATGCACAATTAAATATCTTTTTCCTTTTTCTATTCTTCAGCTCAAACTCATCCATATATAGCAAGGATCAAGTTTAGAGATTTTGTGACCATTATAGAGTCATTGGGAAGGGATTAAATCACTCTAGAAAACATTTAAGGCTTGTTCCCAATGATGTTGAAGGCTTACCAAAAGAGGAAAGAGCCATTGAGTTTTTAAACAATCGAAAATCGAATTTTTCTCCTTGAAATAGTTGACTATCACAACCAAATAGTTGACTATTCATCCTATCAAAAGTAAGTAGTCAACTATCAGGACTAAGTAGTTGGCTACTACTCATAGGAGAGAATCTAGTAGCCAACTACTACTTCTTGGGAGTCGACTACTACTTGTAACTTAGTCTTAGTTGTCATGCATAATCAACTACTAACTATAGTCGACTATTGATTAAAACCAATGTGACATTAGGTTCAACTGTCACAAGTACTTGACTATTATCTTCTAGGTAGTCGACTACCAACACTTGTCTCAATTGTCATAGTTAGTTGACTACTACCTTATGGGAAGTCAACTCTTAGGATTCCAAACTTTTTATAATCAAGTTGTAGACACCCCATTTTTGCGCCCCTTAGTCTTTTTGCAACACTTTAAGATTTAAACATGCTTCAACTAACCTCCTAACCGGCCTAGGGGTATTTTTGGAATTTTACAAAAGTTGGGGCCTCAAGGATACAAACCATAGGTACGTAGAGCCTAAAAATTCAAATCTGACAACACTAAGATCACTCGAATCCGACACTATTTACCCCTTCATCCTAAGACCAAAAGCCAAAATCAATTCCATTCGTCCAATCGGGGTCATTTTGATCATGAACCTCATTTCACATCAAATTATAAATCCAAGACCATAGGTACATAGATCTCAAAAAAATTCAAATCCGATGACACCAAGATCACCCAAATCCAACACCGTTTACCCCTTCATCTCAAGACCTGAAGCTGGAACCAATTATGATCGTACGATCCATATCCTCCATGAAATCTGAAATCCAACTTTATAGATGGATAGATCTCAAAATTCTAAGTCCAACGGTACCAAGATCGTCCAATTCCGACACCGTTAAGCCCTCCATCTTGAGAACCAAAGCTAGACTTAGTCCGGGCCTTCTATTTGGAATCCTCTTCACTACAACTTCGAACCTAGGGCATTCCACGACTAGAACCTTTCTCCCAGCCTTTAGAACCATCTTAAAATCCAAGATTTGAGCAGATAGGAGCTTCCAATCAATCCAGCCAATCACCTAAACTTGTAATGTCCGATTTTGGTAAATTGGTAAAATCTTCCACTCATTGTCTTGATTGATTGAGAGGATCTCTCCCAAAGCTATCTTGATAGCCCATTCTCTCAATCAATCTCCCTTCAAAAACCCTTTAAACCTCATCCATTGATCTCCCTTTTCTCTTGTCTTAGCCCTTCATTCCCTTTTCAAAAATCTATAAATACCCCACCTTTCTCACATTCAAGATATACAATCTATCTTAGGGAGAGATCTCTACCCTCATTAACCTAGGGAATACCCCCCTTCACATCTCAAGAAGCCCCAAGCTTTCCTAACCCACGTCCTACACTCTGCCCACTATCTCTCACGTCCCTAGAGCCCGCATGTCAATCTTACAGTCTAAGAAACCCCTAAGCATCATTTAGACCTGCACAACGTTAGCATATTAGGCCCCCTCCCCAAGCATTTGTTTAGTTGTGAATTCCTTATTACTTTACTTACTTTCTCTTATCATCATTTTGATAAACGAAATCTGCTTGCCTTCCTAAAGTTCCCCTTGCTTTGGACTTTGGTCAGCCCATGAATCTAATTGTCTAGATAGTTAGGGTGTTTTCATTGTCCATGCATAAGCATTGATTTACAATCAAACTTCAAGATTTTTGCATTTGTCGATTTTTATTCAATTTTCACCTATTCTAACTACCCTTTAGCAATTCATGCATTTATCTTTAGATTTAATCCTCACAATGATAAGTAATTTCTTGCCATCTTGCATTTGGGTGTTAAAATAGTGCATTCACCTAGTAAACTTACTTTTTTTTTCTACCATATCTTAATTGCCAGCATAGTTGGTTATTAAATCATTTTGTCTTTGCTTGTTTTTTTTAGCATTTGATTTTGTTTGAATAGTTATAATTAGAACTTTATGTTCTTCTCCTTGATATATTGCTCTGCTTAATGTGTGCCCAAAATTATTAAATCTTTCTTAGAACATTGGTAAAGTAGAGGCCGGTTTAACCGGGTGAGTATGGGGTGCCTAACACTTTCCCACACCGTACAAGTCATCAAATAAACAAATTGTTTTTCTTGAAAAATCCCAGGTTTTCCTAAATTCCCATTTCTCAAAAATTTAGGTGGTGACTCCATACAACCATTCTGTCCCCCGTCCGGGTCGGGTAACCACACAAGTCCAATAATAAGTCTGAGAAATGCCTAAGATCTTTTTCTAACTTAACCATTGGTCTCTAAGGCTTTGGTAAATCGAGGTGTCTATGTTTTTATCTCATGTAATACATTTTGTCATCTGATTATAACAAGTCCTATCAAATGTAAAAACAAATTTGATAAACTTCTAAAACTTGACCTCTTCATCCTCCTTTTTTTGTTCATGAGAATAGTTTTATATCCTTTAGATGTTATTTAGTACTCTTGAGGGAATCATTTGATGTAGCTATACACTTGTTTTTCAAGACATTAGTAGTCTCAATGAATTTGTTATCATCAAAATACATAGGATGAACAACCCCCATGTGAGATATGACTTCTACAATTATGTATCTTAACTTGAATTAGGAGTAGGTTTAATTTGCTAGTGGAGTCTTTTAATTGGATGACGTCCCTAAATGGTCTATAGATCTTTCATTTGGCAAAGTATATCGGAGTTCAAAAGAAGTCATTGACTTGCTCTTTCCACTTCTATCCATATGTGAAAAATAAGCATTTTTATAAATTTTATATAAAAATTAAAATTTTAAAAGGCAATTAATACTCATATATACAATCAAAACAAATTGGGGCATAGAGCTAACATGGATTGTCAATTGGAAGAATTAGGTGGTTTGTATTAGGAAGTTCACTACTTGATTCAGGGATGGAAATGGGTAGGGTACCTGTGAAAATTGTCCTTCCCATTCCCAAACCCACCTAGACACCATTAACCCATCCTCCCAATTTCCCCAACCTATAATTACATATGTAGTAGGTCAATGGTGAAGACACATATAATGGAATACAAAGGGAAATATTTGAATCCCCTCTTAACCTTTTTTACCATACTAGTAAGTGTACACATGCTTTACACATGGTAATTCTAGATGATGATAATGATATTAATAATATATCCAAAATTTTCTATAAACTTTATGTATTTTTATTTTTTGTTTTTTATTATTAATTGGATGCAGATTGAAAGTCCAAATCTAATTACATAAATATATCATCCAAATATGTGATAATCAGATGGAGTTGTCAAGTTTCAAGTATCATTGATAGGCTTACTTGCTTGGTTAGATTCTTCTTTTTGTAATATTTAATCTTTTTGGTGTATCATTTTTTATTCATTTATCAAAAAAATGTAAGATTTAAATAGAGAGAATGGAATGGGGTGAAAATTAGTAATTAAACTTATAATTTAAACCTCATAATTAAATAGGGACTAAATTCAAAAATGAGTATTTTAGTCAAAAGAAAGTTTCATAATTTTATTCATATTTTTAATAGTAGTGTAAATATAGAATTATAGATGGTTTCAATTTTTCTATAGTTTTTTTTGTATTTTTGTGTGTAAAAATAATTCTAATATGTCACACTTATTTTTTGTTTAATATGACAATTATATGAAATTATATATGTGCCTAAATGTTTTTTTCAAAAGTTGTATTTTTTCATTTTTGTATTTTTATATTTTATTAACTTTTATTATTTATTTATGACATTAAAGGTTAACATGTTTGGCCCAAAATTTGAACTATTGATCTTTGCCAAACAGCAAAATAATTTTATTTTTGGTTAGTTCTAAATTATGTATTTCATTTTTATTACTAATAAAAAATATTTTTTGTTTATTATACTTATTTTTTTAATTTGATTAATAAAAATATCATGTGTGTCAAATTTTTTTCTACAATTTTTGTAAGTTTCTATATTTATTTCTAATTTAGAAATTTTATTATCTAACTATGACTTCATAGGTAGGTTGATCAATTTGGTTCGGATGGTTGAATTGCTTAACCACCACTTGGATTAAAAATGGTTTTGTTTTTGAGTCAGTTTTAAAATCTATGGGTTTATATTGTTAAAAATTTTGACACAAATCTAATTTAATAAAAGAAAATGAAAGTTAATAATTCAAGCATAAGACTTAATAAAAGGATATTAAATGAGGTGGGAAGTAATAATTGAAGTTACATTTTCAACCTTACCATTAGAGATGGACTAAATACACAATTATGGGCATTTTAGTAGCCATTAAAATTGGAATTAAAGTGTAATAAAATGACTTTTTTACCCTTTCTCAAACAAAGAAGTAGAGGGTAATTTTAGTCCAAAAAGTTTCAAAATGCATTTACACTTTTATATATAGTATAGATATATTATTCCTTATAAAACATATAAGATATATTTATTAGGGTTTGATTGTGATACCAAAAGAACTTATAACCAATCAATTGGAATCATAGAAGTGGTAGAATCAAATAATTTTATATTAAAATTCATGGTAGATTTTGATTGGTCAATGTTCTTCTAGTATCATATTTTTATGTCATCATGGATTTTCCAATACTTAATAACATATACACAAGTTTAAAGTAATGGGAGTGGGTAGTAGGAGTGGAAACAAACGTGCTTTTCATGAGCTATTTGAGCTCGGCTCATGAAAAGCTCGATCTAGATTGAGCTTCAGGCTGAGCGTGAGTCAAATGAAACTCAACTCATGAGGCTCGTGAGCATAATTGAGCTTATATATACATACATACAAATACATACATACATATATATATATATATTATAAAATAAATAATTTTTATTATATGTATAATAATAAATATTATATACATATATATATATATATTATAGGTACAATAACAAATAATTTTTATAATTCTTAAATATTTGTATGTAAAATTAAAAAATAATTTTTATAATTCTCAAATGTGTGTAACTCACATTTGAGATTGAGTTGAGCCGAGCCAAGCTCGAACATATAGGCTTTTGAGCCGAGCCGAATTCGATCTCAAGTCTCTAACTCAAATCAAGTTTGAGTCTCATGGATTTTTGGCGATCCAAGCTTGAATTCCATAAAATAATCCCATTAAGGTCAGGCAGGTCAGATACTAAAAAATTCCACAAAATTGTCATTCTTATACTTGACCGAATTAGGAAAACTTTTCCAACTTGGAATACTAAGAAGATCTTTCGTAAGAGGAATTGATTCCTCCAAATCAATTCCCCCTGACTCATTGATTATGAGGCATTTTATGAAATTTGAATTTCTCATAAAGGAATAGGGCCTATTTGGGAGAGCTGAATTGAAGATTCAATTAAACAGTTGGTTCAGCTTCTTTGAAGTTCTTTGGACAAGCTATTCAAAGAAGCTGAAGTGGACAATCCTTCAAATGACTAGCTAAAAGGCATTGGGCTTTCCCTATTTTTCACCAAACATAGTTTTATAGGCTGTCTATGTGGATACACCTTGGAATGCCAGCTGAAGCCGCTGTGTTTCAGACCTCCCAAATGGGCACTTAGTAGAAATAAAGCCAATCTGAACTGAACCAAAAATTGAATAGTAGTTTTTATTTAATTAAGTATATTAAATATATAATGTTCTATTCAATACTTTATATTTATTAATTATTATTTTTCCCAATGGCCAATTCGAAAATTAGCCATTGGGCCCACTCTAACTTCTAATTAATAATAATTAATTAAATTGTCTAAAGAATCTAAATGACTAAAGTATTAAAACCTAGACTAATTATTAATTGCTTATGAACAATGGCCAATTCGGAAATTCCCCATTGACATTGGGTTGTGGGCCTATTCTAACTTTTAATTAATACTAGTTAAACTATCTAAAGATTTTAAATGATTAAAGCATTGAAACCACCATTCTAACTTTTAATTAATAACACTTATTAATTACTAATTATTCATTAATTGTTTATGTGGAATTAGAATGAATGTTTATCATTTATGTGGAATCAGAATTCAAGTGAACCGAAAATCGAATCCAACTGAGCTAAATTTGGTTATGGTTGGTTCAATTCGATTAGGAAAGATGGTCAAACCGAATAACCAATTAGATCCTTGGTTCTAACTGAACCAAACTGAACTGACACCGAACTGACCAATTGTACACCACTATTAATCATATTAGGAATCTTTCCCAATTCCTAAAAGCAAAAGCCACCTCCCTCTATTTCATGAATTATCCCTAAACATGGAGATCAAGAGAGTGATTATTGCTGATTTTTTGGAATCAGCTTACAAAATGTGATTTCTCAGTGGTTAGTTGAATCAGATAAGGTGCCAAAATGAGAAAGCATAGATGTCAAATTGATACTTCTTACCAAACACCACCTTAAATTATTGACTATGTTGCTTTTTAGTTATGGGAGATGAGCAGTACTAAACTCAAATTCTCATAAACTCAAAAACTTGCTCACATATAACAACAAAATATTTCAATTTCTACTCTTATCAATTATAGAGATATTCCATGGCACATAAGTCACATGCAAGAGGGCTCTACAACTCACCTACATATTGTTATTAGACTCAAAACAACTGGCATGGACACTGTTTTCAAAACCGGAACGAACCAAACGGTCAGACCGGAAAAATCGGGAACCGATCACTAAAACCACTTTTTCTTCCAAAACTGTTGATTTTTGGTCAGCAAACTGCTGAATCATCCGGTTAACCGTTCGAACGGTTTTGACCGTTTTCCAATTTTTAAAATTTTTTTATTTCTTTTGTCAGAACAGACCGGTCGTTCGGGTCGAACAGTCGGACTGTTTGAACCGATAACCAGACCCCTAACTGGTTCGGTCACTGGTTCGTTTTTAAAAACCATGGTATGAATTGTTTTTCTTTTTGTAAGTTCCAAAAACAAATAAGAAAACCATCGATTTAAAAACAAATTGGTTCTTAAAACAAAAACACGGAAATACATACATGCTTTATTTTGTAAAAACTGTACTGCACTCCACCTACAACAATTCAAAAGTTCCAAATACCCCCACCTATAACACTAATATCCACCTGTATATTGGCATCAATTCCGAGCTAGCACCTACCCCAATTGTACGGTAAAATTAAGATTTGTTGGGGTGGATTGAACAATAAAAATCCATTTTATTTTATTTCTTTAATTAACCCCTGAGGGGGTTTTGTTTATGAAAACAAAAACAACTGCCACATCAGCAATGGCAGTTGTTTTTGTTTTCAAAAATAAAACTAACCATGTGGTCGAACACTCCCTAAGTTTACTCCAGGTGAAGGGTGACCACCTTAAATTTTATCAGCTATGTTGTTGGTTCTGTATCTGTTTTTTTGTCTTTAAAATTGAAACATAAAAAATGCATTCTTGAATTTCTAATTTGGAAAACATGTTTATTTTAAATCTTACATCTCTCATCATACAACAAAACCACCTTGCTTTTACTTCACAAAACAAAAGCACATTTCAAGAACATGTTTTTTGTTTTTTCTAATGTGGCAAACCGGCAATTTTCTACAATGTGAGTTGTTTTCTTGTTTCAAATTCCAAAAACAAATCAAAACCATTTGGTTCAAAAGCAGATTGTTTCTCAAAACAAAAACACATAAAACATGTTCTTGGTTGTGTATACATCTTTTGTTTTCATGCAAACCAGAAACATGTTCTTAAATTTCTGGTTTCAAAAATGCTTTTCATCTAATTAATTAATATCGCGTTTCATAAACCATATAATTTCTTACCTCAGATTTGTTTTTGTTTTAAACAAAATCAATCATGTTAAAGAACAAGAAAAAACAAAAAACATTTATATTATAAACACCCCTTAAAAAATAAATGAAAACAAAACCATCCACATCATAAAACACCACCTAGATTGTTAAGGGATTGAGGGTGGGTGAGGGAACTGATTAAATACAAAGAATCCACAAAATAATCCCATTTGCATATCTATGCTCTAAGACCTCGTTGTATTGAAACAGCTTATAGCTTTTGGTTTCTCTTATTAAATATTATAGATTTTATTACTAATTAGGCATGTATAGATCTATAAAGCTTATTGTTTACTGTTAAGAACAATTTGATATTAAATATATATACAAGACATAAAAGCTATACTTATTGATAATATGAGTGAAGAATATATAAGAGGACCACCTTCACCTTGGATTCCAACCTAGCACACACCCACATGTTTCTTGAATAATTTTTTTTAGACAATGCACGTTGTGGACCACAAATAAGGAAGCTTGTAATAATGGGAAAGCGATTGGTCTCACTGCACACTCTATTAGAAAAGTCACAAGTATTAAAGCTGGCAAAGAGAAGCTTTCCCACTTTCCGCTAGCAAAGCTGCAATGAAATTTAATGGAAAAAAGGTAGTAAAAAGCTGACTTCCCCCAGAGCTTACCACATTTTGATGGATACTGTCTAAACACTTTTACAATCATTTGGCAAGCTTAAAGTTAGCTATGATGCAACCAGCTACAAAGAATCCGACTTAGTTGTTATCTAATTATACAATCCAAGAGGGAGTGATTGGGTTTTCTTGTTTTCTACATTAATTGATTATTTGTTCAAACCACTTGTACAAAAATGATAATTATATAAGTAATTATGCTCATGGATGATAATAGTGAGGTTTGAGTTTTTGAACAAAGTAAATGCAGCAATAAACATGAGAGATTAACTAAATGAAGAGAATATATATATATATATATATATATATAAAGAGAGAGAGAGAGGAAAGGTGAAGAGTCCTCTCACCAAAGACCTCACATATACCTCCTCTTCTTCTTTCTCATACATGTGCAAATTTATTTTTAAATTAAATCATAAAAAATATAACTCATGGATCTTCATTGTCTCTCATAAAATCCATATTTACTCTCTTATAAGACCATTCCTAAATCTCTCTCTCTTTAACCTTAATAATCAATATTTGTAACATCTCCCCTCCTCATTAAATCCCTATTTTCCACTTAAATATCTCTTAATCCCCTTTGGGGGTCTCTAATAAAGTAGGGGTGTAAATTAAATGGGTTGGGCTTGGTTAAGGGTCAACCTAAATATGAACATTAGCTTTAGCCCAAATTAATGTAAAAAAATCCCCAAATTTATCCACCACTACATGGGGTGAACCCCCAACCTAGGTCTTTGTTACAACTAACTAGATAGCATATCAACTAAGCCCTCATCAATTGGTTTATGTGCTTCTCATATTAAAACAAAGCGGTCAAAAAATTTTCTCCTTTTTTTGAATTTTTTGTTTATTATCCCATGTCTTTTTTTTTTAAACAACCAATGAGATGCACTGTCCCAATAACTTAAATAATTTCTTCTAAAATTTATCCTAAATTATCTCCCTCGCTTTCTCTAGAGTTATTATTAATTCCTATTTATCTTCTAAATTTTCTCTAATTCCTATTTATCTCCACAATTATCTCTAATTTAGTAGAGAGTTTCTCTCCTAAATTATCTCTAATTCCTATTTATCCTCACCCCTACTTTTTATCTATATCTATTTAAAGAAAGTTTGGATTAAAAAGAATTATTTAAATATTCTAACAAAATTATATAATAACTTTAAAATATTTATTAAAAATACAAAAAATAATTTTACATTTTTACAAAATATATCACGAAATTATGTACTAACAATTTAAATTAAGTTTTTCCGGATTATCAATTTAAACTAGTGGGGACCCGTACGATGCACGGGATTCGTTAAGAGAAAGCTAAATAATAGGAAGGGTCATTTACTAACCCCTTATAGTTTCATGGATTTACTAAAATCTACCATATAATTAGTATTTTACAAAAACACCACTCATAATTTGCAATGAATTTAATCAATCTTCCATAAGATGACAATGGAAAATGAAAGTGTTGATCCTAATGTTCATTTAAATCAATTTAATCAAAAGAAAATAAAAATAAAAATATCTTTTTTGCCCTTAATAAGACATAGATAATCACTCTATTGGCTATATTTGGTTAATTTTGTTTTCTGTACAAAAAAGTATTAAGGGTATTTTTGGAAAAAAAAATCATGGAAACACATATGAGTATACAATTGTTTTATATTTTCAACTTTTTAAATAATTATTAATTATTCATATTTTCTATACTACTTTTAATAAATTTTTATAATGCAAAAATAACAATAATTAATTTCAGTTAGGTTTATTCATCAAACTAATGAAATTGACCAATCCAATCAACTCGACCCGAGTTGGTCAGTTTTCTAGTATTTTAGGTTGTCTTTGGTTCAAATATTTCCCAATTCAACCAAGTTGGATCAGTTTCACTTCAGCCATTTGTAAACCGACCAAAATCGAATGACCTAACCATGGATATATATTAATATTTTATATTTTAAATATAATTCTTAATATGTTAAAGTGGGAAATTTCCCATATTTCATAGTCTAAAATGTTTTATATCATAAATCTAACTTTTAATAATTGTATTGTAATTTTTAAAATTAAATTTAATTTTTAAGTGTAAATCTTTTGAACCAACTAACCAAACCAAAAAATTAACCCAAACCAATACAACTTGAGTGGATCAGTTTTTACAAAAGGTTAGTCGGTTTCAGCTAACCAATTCCCCAACTTGACTAAGTCATTTGGTTGGCCAAATAGCCTACGACCGAACCAAACCAACTCATGAACACTCATAATTTTAACTAAATTAATTGTCTCATCTCTAATAAATAAAAATAGTTTAGTCTTCAATAATTATTGAAAATTGATAGCAAAAATACACAATTATTGGAAATATATTGATAATAAAAAAATACAATAATTACAAAAATAAAATAAGTACTAAAAATATATTAACTTAGTCAATAAATAGTATAATCTCAAATAATAGTTTAATTTCTAATAAATATTAATCAATAAGTTATAACAAAAATACAATAAACATGGTTTTCAAAACTAAACCGGATTTGTTGATCGGGCCAGAAAAATAGAGAATCGGTCAGGTGACTGGTTCCATTTTACCCCAAAACTATTAATTTACCCAAAACGTTGATTTGGTCAGCAAATTGTTGATCCAGGCAGTCGAACTGTTCAAACCGTTCAGTGGTTTTGGCCATTCTTTTTTACTTTTTTGTCAAAATGGGTTGTTCGTTAAGTTCGAATGGTCGAATTGTTCGAATCGGGAACAAGACCTCTAACTAGTTCATTGTCCAGTTCGGTTTTAAAAACCTTGACAATAAATACAATAAGTACAATAAATTAATTTTAAAAATTTCAATGATACTAATTTAATCTCCAATAATTATTGAAAGCTTTTTGTTAAATAAAAACAAAATAAATTTATACATAATCATTGAAAATACATTTATCACAAAAAAAATAAAAAATTACTGGAATACAATAAATATTAATTTTTGTATATATAATTCTATAATAAATACAGATTAAGAGTTTAAAATTGTTATTAATAAATATTAAATTTTTTGAAAGTTATTTTCTTGAGTTATTAGTAGATATAAGTGAAATTACTTATTTACAATATAATGTAAAAATATTAAACTATTATTAATTTCAATATTATGTTATAATTATTTTTCTATTTTTCAAATTTTTTAAATTTATTACATAATTTCTTTATTTTAACTATTTAAAACCAATAGAGCAAACTGAAAATCAACCCAAAACAATACAACCTGATTTAGTTGGTTTTCACTAATGGATAGTAGATTTAGGGTAACCAACTCCCCAACCTAACCATGTCGATTTAGTTGGCCAAATAACTTACAACCGAACTAAACCAGGCCCTGATCAACAACCCTAATTTCACCTAAATTAATATTTTAATCTATAATAAATAAAAGTAGTTTAATATCCAATAATTATTAAAACTTTATAGCAAAAATACACAATTATTGAAAATATATTGATAATGAAAATAAAATAATTACAAAAATACAAAACATACTAAAAATATATTAAGCTAGTCAATAAATATTGTAATCTCAAATAATAGTTTAATCTCTAACAAATATCAATGAATAAAGAAAAACAAAAATACAATAAATACAATATGCATAATAAATTAAATTTTAAAAGTTACATAATAGTAGTTTAATATCAAATAATTATTAACAACTTTCTATTAAATAATAGTAGTTTAGTTATTGAAATATTTAAATAATGATATATTTTTCTATATAATTATTTAGATATTTTTAGTATATTATTATTTAAGATATGTAGTTATTGAAATATTGAAACAGTATTTTACTTTTTTAATGTTAAATTTCTATTATTTGAATAACATTTAATTTGAATAATCTAGGAAATGATAATTTATATTGTTAGTACATAATTTCGTGATGAATTTTGTACAAATATAAAGCTATTAGTAATATGAATATTCTTAAATCTATTGTAATTATTTTTTTTTTGTGTTTTGAATAAATATTTTAAAGTTTATACTATTATTATTATTATTATTATTATTACAATTAGTTTGAATATTATGTTATGATTTTTATATTTTATTGCATAATTTCGTTATTTTAACTTTTTAAATTATAGTTATGCTAAATATTTCGTTGTTTAAAATATTTAGTTATTTAAATATTTGAATAATATATAAAATATTTAAAATACTCATTATTTGAACTTAAGATATTTAGTTATTGAAATATTGAAATATTTAAATATTTTTCTATGTAATTGTTTATCTATTTTTAGTATTTTATTATGTAAGATATTGGAATATTGAAAGAATATTTTTTAATGTTAAATTTCTATTACTTTGAATAGCATTTAATTTGAATAATCTAGAAAATCATAACTTATATTGTTAATACATAATTCTGTGATGAATTTTGTAAAAATTTAAAACTATTAATAATATGAATATTATTAAATCTTTTATAATTATTTTTGTGTTTTTAATAAATATTTTAAAGTTTATACTAATATTAAATAATTTCGTTATAAACTTTGTAAAAACATTACATTTATTATTAATTTGAATATTATGTTAAAAATTTCGTTATTTTGACTATTTAAAATATAGTTATGTTAAATATTTTCTTATTTAAATTATGTAGTAATTTAAATATTTAAATAATATATAGAATATTTAGAAAAACTCAGTATTTGAATTTAAGATATATAGTTATTGAAATATTTAAATAATTAAATATTTTTCTATATAATTATTTATGTTTTTAGTATTTTATTATTTAAGATTATTAGTTATTGAAATATTAAAACAATATTTAATTTTTTAATGTTCAATTTCTATTATTCGAATAACGTTTAATTTGAATAATTTGGAAAATCATAATTTATATTGTTAGTACATAATTCCGTGATGAACTTTGTAGAAATATAAAACTATTAATAATAAGAATATTATTAAATCTATTATAATTATTTTTTGTGTTTTTAATAATTATTTTAAAGTCTATTAGAGGTAATTAGTTATATATGCTTTTCAAATATTTATTAATATGTGATAGCTTTAAATAAATAAAATTCAAATAACAAAAACATTAAATGTTTTATAGATTATTTAAATATGTAAATAACTAAATATTTATCATAACTATATTTTAAAATTTTAAAATAACAAAATTATCTAATAAATAATTTTATATTTTTACAAAATATATCACAAAATTATGTACTAACTATTTAAATTATGTTTTTTTGGACCATCAATTTAAATGTTTTTCAAACATTTAATAATATGTAATAGCTTTAAATAAGTAATATTCGAATAACAACAAATTTTCAATATTTTATAGATTATTTTATTATTTAAATAACTAGATATTTATCATAACTAGATTTTAAATAGTTAAAATAATGAAATTATGTAATAAATTTAAAAATTTTCTTTAAAGCAGAAAAATAATTATAACATAATATTGAAATTAATAATAATTTAATGTATTACAAAATTAATAATGAAATTATGTAATAATGGTATAAATTATGATTTTATGGATAATTAAATTCCATAAATAACTAATACTTTAAAATATAAATATTTTACATATTATTTAAGTATTTAGATAACTGGGTATTTAAATAAAAAATAATTAACATAACTAGATTTTAAATAGTTAAAATGAAGAATTTATGTAATAAATTTAAAAAAATTCTAAAAAGTAGAAAATAATTATAACATAATATTTAAATTAATAATAATTTAATATTTTTACATAATATTGTAAATAACTAATTTCACTTATATCAAGTAATAATTCGAGAAAATAACTTTAAAAAAAATTAATGTTTTTTAATAATAATTTTAAACTCTTAATCTGTATTTATTTTATAATTATATATACTAAAATTAATAGTTATTGTATTTCAGTAATTATTTATTATTTTTGTGATAAATGTATTTTCATTGATTATGTATAAATTTATTTTGTTTTGTTATTTAATAGAAAACTTTCAATAATTATTGGAAATTAAACTACTATTAGTGAAATTTTTAAATTTAATTTATTGTGCTTATTGTGTTTTTGTTATAACTTATTGGTTATTATTTATTACAGATTAAACTATTATTTGAGATTATACTATTTATTGACTAAGTTAATATATTTTTAGTACTTATTATATTTTTGTAATTATTGTATTTTTTCATTGTCAATATGTTTTCAATAATTGTGTATTTTTGCTATAAATTTTCAATAATTATTAGAGATAAAAAATTATGGGAAATTATTTTAAATAATTGTGTATTATGGAAAATTTCTCAGTTTTCCATATTAAAAATTATATTTAAAATATAAAATATTAATATATATCCACGGTTAGGTCTTTTGATCTTGTTTGGTTTACAAATGGCCAAAGTGAAATTGATCCAACATGGTCGAATTTGGAAATTTTTAAACCAAAGCCGATCTAAAATACTAGAAACCGATCAACTCGGGTCGAGTTGATCAAGTTGGTTGGTTTCATTAGTTTGATGAATAATCCTAACTGAAATTAATTATTGTTATTTTTGTATAATAAAAAATTTTGAAAGTAGTATATAAAAAATGAATAATTATTAATTATTTAAAAAGTTGAAAATATAAAAAAATCGTATGCTTTATGTGATTCTATTAGGGACATTTACTAGAACACATCTTATAGTTTTACATATTTACTTAAACTTACCTTATAGTTTTCATTTTATTAAAACATCCCATATATTTTTCAACTTATTTACTTAGTCAACCTGTAATTAAGGAGTGTTTGTTTTGCCATGAGACCCATGATTTTTTATTCCAAAAATACCTTTAACACTTTTTTTTGTATAGAAAACAAAATTAACCAAATATAACCAATAGAGTGGTTGCCCGTGTCTTATAAAGGGCAAAAATGGTATTTTTATTTTTATTTTCTTTTGATTAAATTTATTTAAATGAACATTAGGGTCAACACTGTCATTTTCCACTGTCATCTAATGAAAGAATGATTAAATCCATTGCAAATTATAAGTGGTGTTTAATAAAATTTTAACTATAGGAAAGATTTTAGTAAATCAATGAAACTATAAGGGGTATTTTAGTAAATGACACTTTCTATGATTTATCTTTCACTTAATAAATCCCATGCATCGCATGGGTCCCCGCTAGTATAAGCTATAAAAAAGGAAAGCTTAAAGCTTAATAACTAAAGAAGAATAGAATTTTTTTTTCTACTATTCTACATGTGAAAAAATAGAAATATATAAAAAACTTTGGTGAATCACTATTACTTCAAGTTTCTCCTTAAAAAGTATATTTTCAAACAGCATCACATGCATTGCATAGGTCACCACTATAAAATATAAAACAAGAAAGTGTTCAAAGCTGTGAAAGTGATATTCCAGATTTGCAATGAATAGCAACAAATAAAATAGAGAGAATGAGGAAAAGTATAAGAGGTCAAGCCAATCAAAAGATAAGGCATAAAGGATTTATAGAAGTTTCCTTAACTTGACCTATTTCCTCACACCAAGGAACATCTTTGAGAATTTTTCACTATCCAATTAGTTTCATGGGTAATGGTTAAATCTTTACACCACTACTCCACCCTCTTCACTCAAGGACTTATAGCCATTACTCTGCCCTCTTCATCCATGGACTCAAGTTGACTAGTTGATTCCTTGCTTGTATCAATATCAAAAGAAATCGATTTGGCATACACTATAACTGAAAGTGTATCATTCAATTCGTGTGTATCGGTCCGCCACTATATCAGAGGTGTATCATACAACAAGCACTTTTGACTCCATATATAAAAAAAGAGCCATTAACGTAATTTCAAACCCAAGTCACCCAATGCCTAAGACATAAATTCATCCTTAACCATTAAGCCACCATCCATTTTATGATAATTAATGAAATAAATTAACTTTTATTAACTTTGTTGTCCACATGCAGCCCATGTAAATAACATATATTTATATTCAACAACTCCAGCTATAAATTAAAAAGAACAATATTTAAAGTTAGTATTTTATAAACTAATAGAATAAATAATCTATCAAATCTACATTATATCAAAATTTTGATTTTATATTTTAGAAAATTTAAAGAAATAAAAATGCTAACATGAAATAATTATTTTAGTAATTGAAAAATATGAATTTTCATATGATATGAATCTACAAAATTTTAATAGATTTGATATATTTTAACTTAATTGCATTTTATAATAATGTATTTATTGTTTACAAAAATAAAAAAATAGTAAAATATATAATAATTGTTATAATAATTCAAATATAATAGTTGCATATGTTTTGTGTCTTGGACTCTTAATTTATGTATCATCAATAAAATTGCACAATATCTATGCATTACATTATATTAATTGTAAGAACAGGTTTGTGCATGTGGTTATTTTGACATTAAATTTAGTATTATTAATATATTTATAAAATTTGTATGCATTTCCAAAGTGTATCCCTATCCGAGTTATCCAATACAATACCTAATATCAATAATTTGATTATTAGTTTATGTAATGGATTACAAATGTGAGAAACTTTGATTTTGGTCCCCTTTTGGATCAGATATAACAATTACAACACAAACCTATGTAGCTCAAATATATGAAATTGGGCTCAACACAAACCTATGTGTTTAATCTTTCTTTTGATATTGTTATTGGTTAGTGATGGGACACCTAGAAGCTAATATATATTGACATAAGAATGTTACAATGAAAGGACTAGAATGCCCTTGATTAGTGATGGGACACCTAGACAGTACGATAATAAAATCAATTTAGGCCCAATAACTAAAGGCCCATACCAAGATATAAAACTAAAACATTAAATGTCAAATAAGCTCACTAACACAACCTGAGACAACACTCCCCCTCAAACTAAGCATGGATGTCAATCATGTTTAGCTTGCCAAGTAAGCCAAGGAAATTCACTGAAGACAGGCCTTTTGTCAAAACATCAGCAATCTGCATCTCTGAGGTGTGCAAGGAATGCAAAGTTCACTTGAGGCAATTATCTTTCACAAAGTGTCGACCAATCTCAATATGCTTAGTCTTATCATGCAATACAAGGTTATTTGCAATGTTGATTGCAGCCTTGTTGTCATAGTACAATTTGAGGGGATCATCAATTCTCATTCCAACTAGCTCACCTAGGAGAGACCTAAGCCACAATAATTCTGCAACACCATGTGCCATACCCTATGTTCATCTTCTACACTTGATCTTGCAACCATATTTTGCTTTTTTACTTCTCCAAGTAACCCAATTTTCTTCCCTCCAACAAATGAACGATATCCAGAAGTAAACTTCCCATCTCCAATCAATCTAACACAATCAACATTAGTTTATGCCTCTATTTCAAATTTATTGTGCCTCTTGAATAGGATTCCTTTCCCTAGACAAGTCTTCAAATATCTAAGCATCTTTTCAACTCCTTTCATGTCAGGAATTTAGGGAAAATGCATAAATTGGCTTAGAACATGTACTACATAAGCTATATCAAATTGAGTAAGAGACATGTATATCAATTTTCCCACCAGCTTTTGGTATTCTTATTTATCATAGTAGTCCTCACCAACAGACTCCTAAAGACAAAGGAAGTATCTCAAATGAACTAGATCTTTAATCTCAAATTTGGATTCCAAGAACCCCTTTAATCTTTTTATCTCTTCCAGATCATTCCTTGTGATTACCAATATCATCTACGTAGACTATGAGAATTGTAAGCATATCACCTTGTTTTTTTAGAAATAAAGTACGATCAACACCACTCCGAGTGTATCCCACTCTCTTCATGGCCCTACAAAACTTCCCAAACCAACCTTGAGAAGATTGCTTCATTCCATATAAGGCTTTCTTTAGCCTACATACCTTCCCTTGAAATTCATAGCCAAGTGGAGAATTCATAAATACCTCTTCATGTATATCCATATTTAAAAAAACATTCTTCACATCCAACTAATGTAGCTCCCAAGAGAAATTTGCAGCTAATGATAATAGAACCCAAATTGTATTAAGATTTGGAACTGGAGCAAATTTCACCTTGTAGTCAATCATCTCCTTTTGAGTAAATCCTTTTGCCACCAACCTATCCTTGCGTCTTTCAATTAAGTTATCCTCCTTATTCTTCATAGTGAACACTCACTTACACCCTATAGTGCACTTCCCTTCTAGTAGATCCATTAATTACCAAGTATTGACTTTCATTTCACCATTCATTTTTTTTCTCCATTTTGAATTAAACACAACCTTTGAGTACCTAATGGAAATACAGATAGAAGAAAGAACAGACACAAAGGAGTAGTAACTTGGAGATAAACAAGAATAAGAAACATATTTAGCAATGGATGTTGAGTGGTACAAGAATGGACTAGAATAATAATAGTTCAGTAGGAGACTCACTAGATTCACTTGGACAACTAGCATTAGGAGGATCAGGATGAGAATATGTAAGACTCAAAGCTGAAAGTGGCACAAAAAAGGAAGGAGAGGAAGGATCCTTTCCCATAGCTACTAGTATCCTCTTAAAGAGGATTCTTGGAGGACTAAAAACAAAATGCTATGATTCGCAAAACACCACATCCTTGGTGATATACTTTTTCTTCGTAATTGGATTGTAGCACTTATACCTCTTTTGTATGTGTAGGAGAGTATCCTAGGAAGACACCTTGTATATCCCTAGGGTCCAACTTTTTTTTCTTGGGATTCTTAACATGGATGAAGCACACACAACCAAAGACTCTATGAGGAAGAGGAAAATTTTGAAAGTTAAGACAAAGAATAGAAAATGGAGTTCTCATTCCCAATACCCTAGAAGGAACTTGATTTATTAGATATGATGCAATAAGAACCGTTTGAGGCCAATAATTCTTGGGAACCTTGTGCTAAAACAGTAGGGCTTGAGCTATTTATAATAAGTGTCTATTCTTATGCTCAACAACCTCATTCTGTTGAGGGGTACTAGCACAAAATGATTGATACAAGATACCACGTCCTCTATGAATATATTTAAGGAGCTTTCAAAATATTCAACAACATTATCTGAGTGAAACAACTTAATATTCTTGCCGAACAGAGTTTCAATCATTTTATAAAGTATCACAGTTATCCATGGAACTTCATCATGCCCTTTTAACAAGTAGATCCATGTGCATTGTGAATGGTTATCGATAAAGTTGATAAAATAATAAAAGCCATCTATAGAAACAAGGGGTGAAAGGCCCTACACATCAAAATGGACTAAATCAAAAGGAACTAGAATTTCATTACTAGTAATTGGATAAAGAGTTATACATTGTTTTGACAACTAATACACTTCATAAACCAAACTTTGACTCAAAACTGATTGAAACAACTCAAGAAATAATCCTTTCTTTAGAAAAAAAAAGGGCAAATGACCTAGCCTAGCATGCCACAAATGCAACCTAACTACTAACTCCTCATTTTCCCAATAACTATAAGTCTGAACTGATGTCTACATCAAAATAATAGAGACCATTATACTCATGACTGTTCCCAATCGCTTTCTTTGTCAATCTATCCTAAAAAATACAATGAGTAGGAAAAAAATGTTATGCTACAATTTAAGTTTTTTGTAAGCTTAAAAACAGATAACAGATTTGAAGAAAAACTGGGAACATGGAGTGTAGATTTAAGGGAGAGATCCTTGCCATGGTTAACCTCCCCTTTCCAGAAATGGTGGAGAATGAACTATTGACTACTCTCACCTTATCTTGGCTAGACATCAAATGATAAGAATATAATAAAGAATACATGTGTGACATATGGTAAATAGCACTGGAATCCATAATCCAAGAATTAGAGATTATAGGACCAGTCACACTATGAGTAGAGGCATTAGCTGATTTGGTAAGAGAGGAGGATGCAAGTGGATTGTTCCTCAACCGAGCCATGGCTCGACTAAGGATTTCTACCTTATTAGTTGTGAAACCCAAGAAGGACCCTGATGTGTGGGAACTAGTGGTTTGCCCTATTTGAGGAGCAACTGTTGATGCGCTCTTTTAATTTTTGGCATTGTTACTTATGATAACATTTCCATTTGCTATTTGGCTCTTCTGATGCTTCTTATATTTTCTTAATGCAATTGGTTTCAAATAAGGGTAAAGAATCCAACATGTCTCTTTTAGATGTCTGTCACCTTCACAATGACTGGACTTGAGGGGGCCTCTTGTTTGAACCCTTTCTCCCTTTTTGACTTGAGGAAACCAAGGTTTAATGCTCTATAAGCTGCATTTGTGTGTCTGCATGAATCTCTTTCTTCGTAACTTCTTAATTCCTTACAAGATAGTAAATATGTTGTAAATATGGAAGCTCATCCCTTCCCAAAATTTAGGATCTTATACTTTCATATATTGAATCCAAGCCTACCAAGAACTTAAATATCTGCCTTCTTCTATATGTTTGTCATACCTCTCCTTATCTCTTGTATTCTCCCAGTTAAGTACAAGAAGGTGGTCCAATTCCTCCCATTATCCTTCCAAAGTTGCAACAAACATACCCCCTTGCCTTAATGAAACAATATCTTGTGTTAATCGATAAATTCTTGCATTGTTCTTTGGTTGTCTATAGGTTTTAAACACTTTCTCCCAAATCTTAAAAGTTGTAGGCAAGTGCTTAACAGTCCTTGCTACCTTTGTAGTCATTGAAGCAAATATTTAAGACATAATAGTAGTATTCTCCTTGCACCAAGTTAAGTATTCAGTATCATCGTCTTTAGGTCCCTTCTTTCCATTTATATAACCCATAAGCTCTTGGGAAGTAATGAAAAGATTCGCTGAAACAGACCATTTTTTAAATTGTATTCATCCAATAAAAACACTAGTAGAACCTGTTCACGAGCTGGGCTTTGTCTATGTATCAACATAATACATTCAAGCCCAAGCCTGAGCCTGGCCTGACCATCGGGCCTAGGTCTTGAGACAGAGCCTGACCCTCATACAAAGCCCGAAACTCGGGCCTGGGCCTGAGCTCGAGCCCGACCAAAAATTTGAAAACATTTTTTTTCTTTTTTATTCAATAAAAAAGTATTTTATTTATATTAAAAACCCTTAAAACTCAAAAGTAATAAAACATCTCACTATTACTTGAAAAAAGACGAGGAATAAAGAAAAAATATTGTGTATATATTTTTTATTAAACAAAATATATTTTTTTATTTAATATATAGTATTAAGTCGGGCTCAGGCTTTTTTGAGAAAGCTCGAGCCCGACCCAGAAAAAGGGGCCCGGTGTTTTAGGCCCAAGCCCGAACCCGTGGGACTAAAATTATGACCAAGCCTGACTTAGAACAGGTTGGATCGGACTGGCCCATTAGGCTACCTGGCCCATGAACAGGTCTGCACACTGGTGATTTGAAGACTATGTAGATTTGGATTTTCCAGGTTTGAGGATCACCCAACAATTCTATTGTCCTTAGAGGACACATCTTCTGATATTGAGGACATGTTCTACTCTTAACAACAACCCACAATTGCTCTCTCAAAAGGAAAAAAAAGTTTAATAACCTACTAAAACTGCGGCTGAACTACTGAAAACTGTTGATACCCTGCTGAACCGATTAACTGTAACTCCAGTATCCTTCCCACAAGAAAAAAAAAATCCATAGACCGGAAAACTCCAACTGAACTGAAAGCAACTCATGTAAAGAAATCTTGACTGAAATTCCTACAATTGGACTGAGAACACTTGTTGTACTTGAATCTGGAATGAGAACACTTGTATCAAATCTGGACTAAGAGCAATTTCTATAATCAAATCTTACTCTGAGACTGAAACTGGGGTTGTCCACTCAGTCCTCCTCTTAGATCTGTTCTACGCAGATCTCTTTAGTAATTGAATGGCTATTGGCTGTTGAAAAAGAAAAAGTAGGGCTGTCCATTGACCTTTTCGTAGCCTAGGATCAGACATAGGTCTTCTTCATAATAGCCAAAGAAAAAAAAAAAAAGGATTGCAGAGAGACGAAATGAAAAGACTAGAATGCCCCTTGTTAGTGATAGAACACCTAAACAGTATAATAATAAAACCAGTTTAGGCCCAACTAAAGGCCCATATCAGAATATAAACCTAAAACATAAAATGTCAAATAGGCTCACTAACACTTAACCACCACTGGATACAACATGACCTATTAGATTGATCTCATTATTTTAGATTTTCTCCTTTTGTGGTTCCTCTGGATTGTTCGTAAATTACTATAAACAATAATTTCGTTTTCCAAAAATAGTAATGATACGTCATCTTTAAATTGCCTTCCTTTTAGAAGATTTGTGGAGTAGAATTTGTTAGTTTTTTATGCCTAGCTTGTGTCCTAGAGATTTAACCAAAAATCAAAGAAAAATTAGAGATCTGCTTTAGTTTTAATCGTGTTTTCTGAAGAATGGAACTTTGGCATTGCTTACGCCCAGTTTGGTTCGTGGGAATAGGAGTCTGGAATCGGAAATGGAATGGGCTATTCCGATTCCAACTGTTTGGTTGGGCGGAATCGGAATCCTATTCCCATTCCTGCTAGAATGAAATTCCCCCATTTGAGGGAATGACCATTCCCTACCCCTCCTTTGGGAATGAAATCCGATTCATGCTGATTTTAATTCCCATTCCCATTCTTGTCTGAACCAAATAGACTATGGGAATGAATTATTCCGATTTCGATTCTAGAAGATTTTGATTCCGATTCCAATTATGAATCAAACGGACCTTTAGTTTTAAATGACTTTTTAGAGAATAAATTAAAGGTCAGGTGGCCTCAAGAAAGGAGTCATGAAACTTCACCAAAAGGTGGAATCTGCTGTGGTGTGCAAGTATTTCTAGTTTGCTTGGATCATTCTAGAGTGGACAATTCGGATTATTAAAGTTCCTATGGCCTTTGGAGTGTTTACAAGGACAGTCTTATTTACAAGCTACTGTAGAGAGCTCAAATGTCCTGTTGAAGGTTGAAGGTAGGGATGTCAATTGGACTGGATTTGGTCCAACCCGATCCAGTCCAATGTGAGTCCATTATAAATGGACCAGGTCTAATCCAATCCAATGAATATTTTGGACCGTCCATTCTGTTCAACCTCATTTTGATTTAGATTGGTCTCAACTCAAACTTGATCCATTGACACATATTTTTATCTTATATCAATAGACTAGATATTGGCTTAATCCAACATAAAATTGTTATAGACAGACCAAGTCCAATATAATCTAATAAATATTTTGAACCGAATTGGTCCAATCCAATATATCTTGTTGGTCCGTCCAAATTGATTTTATAGTGGACGGGGTCCAATCCAAAACCGGTCCATTGACACCCTTGATTGGAAGAACATCATATTTGACAAATACAAGACAGGGGGAGTGATTGTTTTGGTCATGAATTTAATTTATTTTAGTTGAACATACTTAATGATGCATGCTACACTTGTTCAAGTGTTTGTTATGGGTCATTTATTTTTTCTTTGTTATCTGATTAATATTATTATATTAATTAACTACTTAAAAATTACAGGTCTTGACGTAATCTACTTTTCCGCATTTTTTTATGAATAAAATAATTTTATTTAATTTTTTTTACATGACAAGTTGGTTAAACCTAGAATGCATATCCATATATTTCTAACCTTATATACACGTGCCCTTTAGTTAATACAAAAAAAGAAAAAGAAAACTTGTGATGACGCATGAAACTGATGCATATCATGTTGGACAAAGTGGTATTATATGATTGGATATTCTGAACCTTATCGGTTATTGTTGTAGCACGATCCCACTCCGAGTCCGTCAGGAAGGCAGCTCAAGTAAAAGGGTGTTGTGGTCGGTAAATTTGATAAATGGTGATTTGGCCCTTCAATGATATCGTGATACGTGGTATGATAGGATTATTGTATGGCATTTCAACATCACATAAATAGTTGTAGATCTCATTAAGTTAAGGAGGTGCACTCTGGATCTAGTCCGAGCATCTCGTACATAGTTCGGGCACCTCGGGAGAGCGGCTAGCAGCACCTCATTTTGGGATGACCTATGGTACCTTGTTAGTACTAGTCAAAGGGACCTCAGCGTGATGAACGACATCCCTGGAAGGACTTACCAACCTGACTGAGGTCCAGGTGGCAACCTACGAGACATGCTCGCCAACCTCCTCTGCATGTGTCTCATCACTCCAGGGTCCTCTGGAAGTAAGCTCTCACACCGATCATTCCTGAGGCAACCAAATAAGGCACGGAAGCCTAGTCTACGTGTGACACTACCTCTAGGGACTTCAGACCGGTAAGTCACGTCCTCCTAGGGATCTCAGATGCAGTGCGTAAAGCTCACACCAACTGACACCTATATAAAGGTGCCCACATTTCCTACGCGTGATTTAGCACTCAAGCTCTCTAGATCTCTATTGCTTTTTAGCTCTTAGAAAACTCCAGTTCACTAACTTAAGCATCGGATTGCCAACGCCGAGTAAAGTAACCCGAGTACTCTGATCTTTTCTCTCTTTCCTTACAGTTCGACCAAGCGACCTATCTAGTCCGGCCTCCGAATTGTCCTCCAACAGGGAGCTACCAGATCATGCACTATCAATTGGTGCTATCTGTGGGAAGTGGGAACACACTACACAAAAGCTAAGTTCTCACCCGTTCTCCAAGCCTCAAGTAATGGCATCCTCATTCAACAACAACAACGACTAGATAGAAGGAACCCCCACAAGGGGGCAGAATCAGAATGATCATCCTGGACAAGTTCCAGCAGTCTTGCCTGGACGAGCCTCATTAACCTTGATCACGAGGTCACCTCTACAATTCAAGCCCTCTATGCCTCTCGTGGGAGTCGGCAACCAACGGACTATGGAATCGACCTCGCGGGTTAAGGTCTTCAAGCTCCCATGCGAGTTGGCGACCTACAGATAGTGGAGTTGCCACCACAGGTTGAGCCCCCTATGGCTCTCGTAGGAGTAGACGACTAGCATCTCTGAGAGCTTATGCAGCATATCCACGACACCGACCTGCAAATGCATCAATATGATAACCCACCAGCTCGCAGCATGATTAACACGATCATTGGAGAGTTGGAGGCAGTAGGCTCCGTTGCCTCTGCTAGTGGAGCCTTAGCTTGCAGGCTGGAGTGTGAAGGGGAGAACCCACCAAAATGATGAAGAGTAGAAGAGGTGATCTACTTCAACGAAGATGATACGCATGGGATTTGTTACCTTCATAATGATGTCCTTATAGTCAAGCTCATGATCCACGATTATGAGGTAAAAAGGGTACTCATCGATTCCGACAACTCGACAAAAATCTTGTTCCTTGGATTTATCAAGCAAATGGGACTATGGTGGGAAGACTTTACCCGAGCCGATGTCCCCCTAGTCGGTTTCGGTGGTGGAGTGATCCGAGCTCTTGGAAGGATCAACTTATTCATAAAAGCAAGAACCATGTCGAATAGGACAAGGTTCTAGCATGACTTTTAGGTGTTGGCAACAGCATCATCATACAACGCCATTCTAGGCCGACCAATACTGCATGCCCTCAGAGCAGTGTTTTCGACATACCACCTTGCTATGAAGTTCCCCACCGACCACGGGATGGGAGTAATGTGCAACAACCAGCTTGAAATGTGGAAGTGCTACATTGCAACATTGAAGCATAAAGGGAAGCAGGTCGATGTTGACCTGGAGCCGCCCTTGGAGAACAAGGAAAGAGCTTGCCCAACGGAAGACACTGTCTTGGTGCCAATCTCAGGTACTGATCCCTCAAAGACAATGCAGATAGGCGCACGCCTCAAGGAAGCACTGCGCTCCAAACTAGTAAGCTTTTTAATTAATAATCTAGATGTTTTTTCTTGGTCGGCCGCCGACATGCCTAGCATAGACCCCTCTATGATAACCCATAAATAGAATGTAAACTTCTTAGTCAGACCAGTAAAATAGAGGAAAAGGAACTTCGCCTAGGAGAGGTGGAGAATAATAGATAAGGAGGTCGGGGTGCTCCTCACGGTGGACTTCATGAGGGAGGTCGAATATCCGAGCTGGATTGCCAACCTAGTTCTCATGAAGAAGGCCAACGAAAAGTGGCGCTTATGCATCAACTATACCAACCTCAACAGAGCTTGTCCAAAGGATAGCTTCCCACTCCTCAGGATAGACCGCCTAGTAGATGCAACATTGGGGTTTGAGCTATTGAGCCTCATGAATGCATATACAGATTATAACCATAATCAGATGGATCCTACCAACCAAGAGAAAACGGCCTTTGTGACTGAGACCAGCTTTATTGTTACAAGGTCATGCCCTCCGGCTTAAAGAATGCTAGGGCAACCTATCAATGCCTTGTGAATAAAATTTTTGCCCCTTTGATTGGCGACAAAATAGAGGTGTACGTAGACAACATGGTCACAAAGAGAAAATCCCATAAACTCTAATTGCTAACTCGACCGATGTCTTTAACGTACTTAGAAAATTTAATCTAAAGCTCAATCAGAATAAGTGTGTCTTTGGTGTCACATCGGGAAAGTTCCTCGGTTACAAAGTAAGCCGACGAGGTATCGAGGCCAATCTAGACAAAATTCAGGCCATCCAAGATATGTGACCTCCTAGAACAATAAAAGAGGTACAAAGACTAATAGGTCGGATAACCGCCCTGAATTGGTTTATGTCTAAGTCGGTTGGGCGATGTCATCCATTCTTCAAGGCCATAAAAAGAACCAAGACTTCGAGTGGACTGAAGAGTGTCCGCTCGCATTTGATGAACCCATGAAGTACCTCAATTCACCACCCTTGCTAACCAGGCTAGAACCTGGAGACGAGCTAAAACTCTACCTCTCTATGAGTGACGAGATAGTCAGGTTAGTCCTAATTTGTGAGGTGAATAGAGTGCAGCGACCTGTCTACTATGTATTTAAAGTCCTGCACACCGCCGAGACTAGATATCTCAACATAGAAAAGTTGGCCTTCACCTTAGTGTTGGCAGCCCAGAAGTTGTGCCCTTACTTTCATGCCCATACCGTGGTAGTCTTAATCGATCGACCTCTAAGGCAAGTTCTTCAGAAGCCCAAGGTCTTAGGAAGGCTAATGAAATGGGCAATCGAGCTTAGTGTGTACAACATTCGGTTTGAGCCATGGCCAGCGATCAAAGCATAGGTCCTAGTTGGCTTCGTCGCCGAGTGCATGTTTAGCATGCTAACCCCTGAAGTGGCCAAGCCCATAACCACCTCAGAGGCTTCAACTAGTGAGGCACCTGACCCAGCTTGGAACAAGGAGCCATGGATTCTCTATGTGGATGGCTCGTCAAACTAGCATAGAGAACACTGAGGCTAAAGCGCTCTCGAAGCTGGTCGGTGCAACGGACATCACGAAGAGAACTGTCTACATCGAGGACCTGCCACGGCCAAGCATCGAAAGAGTGGCAAATGAGGTCACTCTAGTCATGGCCACAAAGCCAAGCTAGAAAGATCCGCCCGTTGACTATCTATGTCACAGGACCCTCCCTGAAGATCGTAATGTAGCTCGGAGGGTAGAACGGCAGTTAGCCCTCTATGTAATCATAGGCAAGTAACTGTATCGCAGGTTAGTCATCCTCCCTTAGCGAGATCCACAAAGGTTTCTATAGATGATACCTGGGAGGGCACAGTGCTACAACAAGGATATTACTGGCCGACGCTGAAGGCAGACACCACCTAGCTCATGCAGAAATGTGATAGGTGTCATCGACATGCCAACATACCCTGACATCCTGTTGCCGACTTGAGGTACCTAACCAGTCTGTGGTTGTCTGTGCAGTAGGGAATTAACATACTTGGTCCCTTTCTGACGGAAACCGGGCAGAGAAGGTTCTTGGTCATTGCGGTAAACTATTTCACCAAGTGGGTAGAGGCCAAGTCGCTAGTCTCTATCACAACTCATAACGTGCAAAACTTCTTCTGGAGAAACATCGTATGCCGCTTCGGACTGCCACACGTGCTAATCTCAAACAACGGAAATCAGTTCAAAGGCATCAAGTTCCAGAATTGTTGCATTGAGATGGGGATTTAGCAAAATTTCACCTCGGTAGCTCACCCTCAAGCCAATAGAAAGGCCGAAGTGACCAATAGAGCCATCTTGCGAGGCCTCAAAGCTCGACTCTCTTAAGCTAAGGGTCTATGAATGGACGAGCTGCCCAGTGTTCTGTGGGCTTATCGAACTACGACCAAGACAACTACCAGTGAGACTCCCTTCAACTTGATGTATGGGATGGACGTCATCCCGACCGAGATTGAAGTGTCAACCTTACAGTCTAAGACGTACGACAAAGAGGCCAACGAGGATGAGTTGCGGACTAGTCTCAATTTAATGGAGTAAGTTCACAACTTGGTCTACATCCAAACCACATCGTACCAATAGCGGGTAGCTTGGTACTATAACACCTGAGTTAAGAGATGCCAATTTTCGAGTTAGAGACCTAGTACTCAGGAAAGTTATGGCACCTGAGTCCGGCACGGGAAAGTTGGGTCTGAACTAGGAAGGCCCCTACAGAGTCTTAAGGGTTATCGACAAAGGCATGCACGAGCTCAAAACCTTAGAGGGGAAGCAGGTACCCCGTGCATGGAACATCGCCAATCTACGAAGATACTATGTCTAAGGCTCAAGTGTAGCCTCAACCTATGTAAAACGCAAACCATGACCACCCGCTTCGGTGACCAGGATAAAGCCGACCTACACTATAAGGACCTAAGCTAGAAAGATTAAAAGGGGAAGCTAAACCGCTTTCAGTTTTAAGGCCCCCTCAAGCCGACCTCGAGACATATCTATCGATCTATGTAGGTCGACCCCCATCTAACTAGCTTGACAGCATTTTGACTTTGCCAGTACTCTAGTTAGCCAATCCGCTTTTTAGCACCACAACCTAAGTGTACTACGGTTCAAAGGAAGACCAGTTCGCTTGAGGCACCTCGACAGACATGCAAACTTGGTCGGCTTCTTTATAGTCGTCCTCCACCTTGGTTTCAGGCTCCGCATCGACCTTGTTGGCTACTCCTTCGATGACCGGCTTGAGGGACATTGCATTGAGGCCTGCATATGTGGAGCAACCTGAGGAGGTAGTCGCACAATTTGAATCCCCTCTTGAGGACGACATGATGAACTCTGATCCTAAGGTATTCGGCTGAATTGCAGAACTCCTTGACAGTTACATCCCTGGTATGATAGATGTCCTCAGAGTGCTTGCTCCACCTCTCCTCGAGCAGATGAGTGCGCTCCTATGCCCCGACAATCAAGATGGCAAAGTCCTGCGTAATGCTGCATTCAACCCTTAGACTCTTTCGATTTGGGGAGAAAACTAGATTGATGCCTACAAACTTATCAAACTACTCTTTCCGGGCCAAGGACCCACAATGAGCTATTCCCTTTGCCAAACCCACCTCGCCTCAGGAGTGGGGGCAATTGATGAAGGGTGATTTGGCCCTCCAATGACATCGTGACATATGGCATGATAGGGCTGCAGCATGATACCTCTGTGCCACATGAATAGCTATGGATCTCACTAAGTCAAGGAGGTGCACCCCAGAACTAGTCCAAGCACCTCATACACAGCTCGGGCACCTCAGGGAAGTGGCTAGCAACACCTCATCTAGGGCTAACCAGTGGTACCTTGTTAGTACCGGTCCAAGGGACCTCAGCGTGAAGAACGACCTCCCTAGAAGGACTTACCAAGCTAATTGAGGTTTAGGTGGCAACCTACAAGACATGCTCGCCGACCTCCTTTGCGTGCGTCTTATCACTCCTGGGTCCTCCAGAAGTCATCTCCCACACCAATAAGGCATAGAAGCCTAGTATGCGTTGAAACTACCTCTAGGGACTTCGGACTGGTAAGTCACATCCTCCCAGGGATCTTAGATGTGGTGCGTAAAGCTCACACCAACTGACGCCTATATAAAAGCGCCCCCATTTACTAAGAAATGTACGTGCGATTTAGCACTCAAGCTCTCTAGCTCTCTCTTACTTTCTAGCTCTCAGAAAACTCCAGTTTGCTAACTTGAGCATCAGAGTGCCAACACCGGGTAAAGTAGCCCGGGTACTCCGATCTTACAGCTCGACCAAGAAACCTATCTAGTCTAGTGTCCGAGCTGTCCTCCAACAGGGAGCTACCAGATCTTACACCATCAAGACCAGATCTACGAAACAAGAAACAATCAGAGTACCTGGGGTGGTCGACCCAGGCTGGGCATTTCAATGCTTAAGTTAGCCAAGTTAAGTGAGGTTGCTAGAGAGCAGAGAGCAAAGAAAGAAAATGAGAGTAAGTTTTACACAAGATCGCACGCGCACTTTGTAAAGGTTTGGAGGTCTCTTTATATAGACATCGAGGCTCGAGTGATGTGTCCAAGATGTTCGGAAATGATAAGCCTTATTGACCCGTTATCTTTAGGGCATGTTGTACTAGCATTGTGATGATCCTCATCCGGTTCCTTCCGAAATGGACAGAACCGGGTTCATCACCGGTAGGTGAAGCAAGTGGATGAGGTTGGACACGTCACATAGGTCAGTACCCCGGAGGTTGGCTAACCACGTAGGTCGTTAGTTGCCCAGGTTGGGGAGACGAGTCAATCGTTTGAGTCGTCAACTTAAGCCTTCGAGGTGGCGTGCTCTGAGCTGCCATCAAGTGGTTTGTCTCCCCTTGGTCGATGTCCAATTCGTAGAGGATGGTTTAAGCCAGCCTAGTCGGATGAGGTTCAGCCACCTATGACATCGAGGTGTCAGAAAACGGTTCAGACTTACCACATGGCGTGATGTTACTGGAGGGCCAAATCGCCCCTCATCAATTATAGAACGAAGTCATATAATTTCTTATTGGTTAAATTAGAGACTACCTTTATGGTAGTGGCACTTAGCACCCTGGACTTTATTCTATCACTTTGCCCTAGTGTTAGCATTATGTAAATTCAAAAAATAAAAATTCTCATGTAACTATCATGTACATGTTTGAACATTTTAAAAAACTTCAATTTTTTCTCTCTTTTTAATTTCTTTTTTTCTTTTTTTTTTTTTTTGGTGGGGGCGTTCTATGGGCTAGACAACGGGGGCAGCCTATCCCCAGGGTCATTGATTATGAAAAATACAGGAAATACAAGAAAAACGAAGGAAAATAGGAAAATATATAAAAAATAAAAAAATATATATAGAAAATATAACATAATAAAAGAGAAAATGCAAAAAAAAAGAAAATACAAAAAACATTGCAAAAAATACAATACAAGATATCATATTTTAACATGCCTATTTTCGTTATTTTGATACTTTCTCTCCTGGTTCATCAAACTTGGAATTGGGACTTTTAGTAATTTTACCTTACCTCCAGGCCATCAATCAAGTCAGGTGCAAAGTGATGGAACCTGAAAGTTGAGGTTGGTTCTGAGAATAAGTGTCACTATTCCCAAATTACAGAGTTGCAACCTGCATTTTACCCTTTGATCGTAGCAAAATCGTTGATATGCTAACCAATGTTTTAAAAAACAATCCGGAGGCCAAACCATTTTTGCCTCCGGGTCATGGGTCATTGGTTCAACGTATGGGTCGAACGGGATCAGACCATGTTACATCAGCATCTATGTGTGTACAAATATATATTTTATCAATAAATAATGGATAATTATGTTTTAGATATGATATATGTACTATTTTATATTTAATTTATATTTTTAATTGAGTTTTTAATTTTTTTGTTTATAAAAAAAACTGCGATTTAAGGCCAAAAAAACGGGTGTCTTTCGCAAAATAGTGGAGAAAGAAACCTATGGCTCATTGGGATACATAGATCTCAAAAACTTACCCAAAATTAAAAAAAAAATTAAAAAAAAATTAAAAAAAAAAAAAAGATCACCCCAATTGGACATTGGAGTGCAAAGTTATGGTCTCTAAAAGTTTGCATGCATTGATTGTGCAACCCGCGACTTAGTGACCGGATCCATAGGTTGAACCGCCCAAGTCGGTCAGTTTTTTTACCAAGTCAACAGTTTTTGAATGAATATTAGGTTTTAACAGAACTGGACCCAGAATCCTGGTTAGGTGACGGTTCAAAACGGTTCAACCAACCGAGTCAATGATGAATTGAAAACACTTATACTAACTTGCTAAGCATGAAATATGGAGAAGATGAAGATGATTCCCAACAAAATCAATAGCATCTTGGAAGTTGGATCATAAACTGTCAAATAAGGCGTATCTCCTTGATTTCACATCTCTGCCCCACAACGCCCCACAACACATCCCCATCGTGTATTGGGAACATCTCTCAATGATAATACCAGAACCAATGATGTTATTTGCATTCCTTCAGTTATCTTTTAAAACCCCAAATAAAAAACCAATTTACAAATATGAAAAAAGAAAAAACAATCCTCTTTTATTGACAAAGGTTGTTTTTGAGAGGTTTTCAAAATCTTTGAAAGGAGGATGAGGTGGTGGTGGCAGTGGGAGAGCACCGTTATCTCTGCCAACAACTGCAGCAGGTCCTCTCTGCTCTGCTCTGAGAGCTTCTGTGCGAAGACCTCTTAAAGGAACAAACTTGGCAATCTATGAAATTTCCTCCCCCTAAATGGGGTTGAGTATTTTTTGAGTGTGTTTGAAGAGCAAGGACATGGTGATTTTTCGACCGAATTTGCTGGTGTTGGATCGTTCCCAATGTCTGTCATATTGGACCAGAAACCAGGGTTTCATCACATTCACAGGGTTTACATTACGAGATACCAAAGGATGGATATTGGGTTGCCAAACTTGATTGAGATAAGATGGCTAAGGACGAAACTCCATTAAGCTTATTGCCGGATCTCTTACCCACAATACATTACAGCCGTGCATTGAAAATATTTCGGTAGGTGTGTAATGTCCTGTGGGTAGGATTCTTGGAGTTCACCTTGGCGCCCCACGTTGCACGTCCAACATCCAGTGCATTGAGAATCAATGTTTTAAAAAACGATCAGGAATCGGAACCCTTCTAGCCTCTGGTTTCTTGATGGACGGTTCAACCATCCGGTTTGAATGGATGGCTCATTCTGATAAAAAAATTAAAATAAAAACGGCTAAAAACTGTTGAATAGATCAACAGTTTGATTGCCTGGGTCAATGGATCGTTGACCGATTCAACGATTTTTGCCTAGGGGTCGAGTTTGGGATAAAACAAAACTGGTTGCCTTGACAGTTCCTGGGCCAAACGGTTCAGCCATCCGGGTCAACGGCGGTTTAAACTCATATTAGTCATTGGGAGATGTTCCCAATAAACGGTTGGGGTTGGGATGTGTTGGGCGTCCATGTGAATTTAGATTCTTGTGGGCAGGAGATCGGGATTGTATCTCGCACCACCCCACCCTAGGCTTGTTTTCTGGGTTTCTAACTTTAATTTTATTTCATTAACCGAACCACGAGGTTTTTTTGAACCAAACCGAGCAACCGGTTAACCGGTGGACCAGTTGACCACAGTTCGGGTTTTTGGTTTTTTTTTTTTTTTTTTGTGCAGTAACCTTCCACTCAATTTTTTTTTTAAAAAAAAGGAAAAAATACCTTCCCTCCATCAGAATCAATTTACATATTAAAATACATTAATTTAAATTTATACACTTTTTTTCACTTTTATTTTATTGAATGTTCCAATAGGTTATAGACTTATAGTTTATGTAATTTGTCAATTCTTCTAATCTAAAAAGTGAAGATTATAAGTTATATGTACAAAGGACAAAGGACAGTCATCCCTGATTATTGTACAACTCTCATTAGATTTGGCATAAAAATCAATGTTCTCATTTTGTAATCATCTCATAAAACATGAATAAATAAATAGGCATTGGGGCATACTTAAGTTTTGAAATGTTAAAGTTTTATTTCTGAAAAATCATTCAAGGGTTCACTTGTAATCCAAATCATCTCAACCACTTTTTCTACATGAATTCCAGCATTGAATTTGAACTATATTAGATGAACTAATCAATATAAAAGGTCTGTCAAAAAACACTATAAAAAAATAAATAAATAAATAACTTAAACTAGCAGTAGGCCTGAAGTTGAACTTGGACAATGAACACTGAAGTGGTGTCCGATTTGCCAGTGTCGGACTGGTTGTTATCACCTGAACCTAAAGTGAGAGGTAATAGAGAAAATAGGTGTTGCCGGAGAGGGAGTAGCTGGTGCCTGGCTTTGGTGGCTGCATGCCGGCAACTAGCGTTGCCGCTTGGCAGTTGGCGCAAAGCGGCGGAGGAGATGACAAGAGAGAGAGAGAGAGAGAGTTTTTAGTTTTAGGCCTTTTATCATGGCCGTAGTAGAGAGGGGAGGGGGAGAAGCCGTTGAAGAACGACCGACGTCGACATTGAATGACAGAAGATGATGACCGACGTTGGAGGAAAGCAAGAACTGGGGAGGAAGACGAACAAGAGGAAAACAAGGGTTTTCAGTTTTGGTATTAGCCTTTAAGTATCGAAGGGGAAAGGAAAAAAACTCAAAAAGTCAAATGGTGATGGGTTTATTTCGATTTAGAAAAATAAAAATAAAAATATAATATAATATAATATAATATAATATATATATATACATAATATATAATATATATAATACATAATATATATATACCAATCAGTTCAGTTAATCGGATTTTTGATTTAGCTTCGATCAAATTTTCAGTTTGGTTCGGTTTTTCAGGCTTTCTTGCTCACCCCTAATTCTGTGTGATAATGCAATTAATTGATAGTTTTCTCCTTTGCAGATTAATGAACATGTAGAGAGGGAAGGACTAACCGGATTTTGTGCCTTACTCATTGTTGGATTACTAATTGGATCAAGGTTCAACGTATCGATACTAGCCGGCGTATTGACCTGTATCAATACTCTTTTTTCTTTGTTTTTTTTTTAATCTGGTTCAAATGACCGGTCTACCCCTGAACCACTTGCTGACCCAAAACACTCTATGTAAGGGCATATCAAGAAGGCTCCGATATGATACGTACCGGCCGACACTTTGAACCTTGAATTGGATTATTAATCCAGTCTTACATTCTCTGGCATCTTTATCTTGCCACAGCTCTGGTCCGGTGGTGAAGAGGATGAGAGAGAATGACGTCTCATCAGAGCTCTGGTCAGTGACAGGAGGAGACGAGAGATTGCAGCTTGACCAAGAAAGGGTGCTTTTGGGATTTTAAATTTCTTTTAAAGTGTACATAACATCATGTGCTCAATATATAAGAATGCAAACAGTCAAACTTGAGTATATATTTTTCAAAGTTCAAAGTATCACAGTTTCATCAATGTAAACTTTTTTTTTTGTTTGTTTATCATTTTGATTCGACAATTTGTTAGTGGATATCACATGACCTCTTTTATTGTCTACCTGAATGCTTCGAATCAGTAGCCTTGAAAATCGATATTACATATATCGTAAGATGTGTAATTGTGATATTTTCAACCTTTTATTTATTTATTTATTTATCACTCAACTTGATTTAGAAGCATCTCCTGTATCATCATCTATCATCTATTATTGTCTCCTCTTGATATTTATATTATCCCTCGTTTAAGATTTTCCTCTATTTGCAAGAGATTTATCATCCCTAAGATTATAGAGATGAACAATATACGGATTATTCATTTTCTCTAGAACAGAAGTTCTAAGGATCAAATAGAAAAGGCAAAAGCCCTACCAAAACAAAATGAAGAAGCAAAAGTGGAAAACATTTAAAAGAAACTATTTAAAGAAAGTAAAGGTTAATTGCATTAAACATGCTTTATAACTCTCTCTTGGATATAGTCCTTTGTACCATTCTTATCCAAGAATTTTTTTTTTCTTTTTGAAATTTTTGTAATATGAACAGTGAATGAGCTTACAAGGGCATCTGGGTTTATGGCCCAGGAGGTATAGAAACAAAAAATCCTGCCGCCAATAGAACATTTCTCAGCTAACCACAAATTTACATGAAGTAAAATATATTTAGATTCAAACAGGAATAATTTTCACTTGAGAGACCCTTTACTCTTTAGGCTCATAATGGAAGATCATGGCTCTACCTGCACAAAAGAAGAAAGTTCATCCTTTGAATGTCCGCCCTTGTTTCCATCAAACTCTAGTGTAAAGAAATACAACAAATGAGAGCCATCTTATAAAGAGGAATAGAAATCAATGTCACATGCACATCCAAGATCCAACACAAAAAAAAATGAATGTAGTGTTGTTCCTCAATTGTTTTAAATATATTAATGGCCTTGTATTTATATTTCAGGATAACCACTACAAATGAACAAAGGAAGAATACATCAAACCTTCGAAAAGCTTGGTGAATTAACTTAGAACTTTGGTGCAAACTCTATTCTGCCCCCTTTGGAGCAAAGTTTTTAAAAGACCAAGGTTTAAACCATCTAAAAGTATCAGGCATGCCAGTTTTCCAGAATTTCCACATGACATATTGGAGGAATGCTGATTTTTGGTGGTATTCACCCATATCAGTATCAATGTGTATCAATTGATATGAACCATTATGCATTGGTACTTAATAGATAGTGGAGAATGTCTCTCTTATATAATACAACCCAACCTCTTCCCTCCACCCCCACCACCCCCAAAAAAAAAGAAAGAGAGAGAGAGAGAGAGAAAGAAAAGTACTATTTTTATGGTAATTTTTGGGCTTCATCTGGCTGTCCTACAATAAATTACTATTTATGGTAGTTTTTGGGCATACTATTTATGGTGATTCCCATATTGCCAGTACTATTTTCAGTAATCTTTGGTATCTTGGATAGAAAGTGTAACTAGAAATGTTTTACAAGTATATTTGAATGTTCCTATAGGTTACAATTGCGTCACCCTGGTTTTCAAAGTGATTAGAAATTGTTTTTGGTTAATTTCTTGGTTGAAGTTGGAATCTATAAAGAAAAGACCCAAGAGTCTATATAAATAAGAATCTTGTAACTGAATTTCAAGCATGGATTTAATTAAATGAAAAGTTTGTTTGAGGTTTATAGTGTTTTATATTCTCATCTCTTTCTTCTAAAGGTGCAATCTTTCTTCTTTTTCTTCTCTATTCAAATCTGAATCTCTTCCTCTTATAATTCATATCCTTTATTTTCTCTCATCTTCCCATCAAACTAACCCCAGTAGGACTTTCTCCTTCCTGTCATCCTACATCAAGTACTTTTAGAAGTGGTGGTGGTAGATAAGGATCCAGTTCAATTTACAAAAGAGGGATATTTTGATAGATAATAAGGAATTGAATGAATTCAAAGACTAGGATATATTACTCATCATAAGCAAGATAATCAGACTTAAAAGGACTATGATTGAAATAATTTGAGGCTTTGACAGTAAAGTTCATTGACTTCAAAACATGGTTATGAATATGGCGCAACTCTCAATCCTAAGTCCCAATCTATAAACTCTATATAGATTTTTTATGCTTTTGTTATGGGGATAAAATTATAATTTATCTAACTAAAATAAATGAATATACAATATTATGAATCATCTATAATCAATCACAATCTATGATACTCGGATACCCATAGAAGGGTGCCATATAGTGTCAAATACTTCAATCTTTAGTATAATTCTGTATCCGATACGATATGCAGCCATATCCAGGTAATGTAGGCCACCATATCAAAGTAGGATCTAGTATGAGTGCACTCAAGTATGAACAGTTTTATGAAGGATTATAACTTGAACAAGGACAGACGCAGAAATCCAGAGAAAAGGACAAGGTCAAAGACAGCAGAAGTTGAGTAGTGGAAAGAGATTATGCAGGCATACTTGATCCAATAAGAAATCCACTTGCTTCATCAAAATTGCATAAGGGACATGGCATATCAAGGATTGAAGATGTTTGAACCACCAATATTGAGAGCAATCAGCACTGCTATACTTGTAATCACGGCAAACCAAAATAATGCAGATCCTGCCGATGATAGTTAAATAGCATGAGCAAAAGAACTAATCAACTCAGCAAAGATGGAAAGCTTCAGAAAAATAATCTTAAAACCAAAACAAGTTGTGATTCATACCACTACTGGGACCTTCAGAACCATTTTCTGAATTAGTAGTTAGAAAATTAGCAGTACGGGGTCTTGATAAATTTGATTCCAGATTTTTGGCATCTTCAGAGGGTTTAGTATTTCCTGTTTCAGAGGATACTATCCCTTGGAATTCTTCACTTACAAGCAAAGCTGCTAATACATTCATAAAAGATTCTTTATCTGTTCCATCAGGGGAGTCTTTCAGACGCTCTTCATCTTTGGAATCTACTTCATCAATCTCTGACAACTCATCATCAGAGGCATCAGTATCCACAGATTCAGCCTCAACTGCATCATCCTCTTCATCCTCAACATATGCTTTATATGTCAACCGAAGTAATATTTCTCCAGAAGATCTCTTTCTGAATATTCCCCAACCACCTTGCAAGACCACAATTCTATCCGTTGGCACAGTATCTTGAAGAGATCCCAGCTCAACCTGAAAAGATTAACCACATTGGATACATTACTGTGAGAACATATATACACAACACAAAACACACACACACACATGAAACCGTGAAGAGATGATAAGGTCATCCTAGACTGTTCATCACTTAGGGGATCCACTGGTGACTCCGGATCTCCTGCCCACGAGAACTCTCCCATGTCTACCCACAACACACTATCCCCGTGAATTGGGAACATCTCCCCCTGCATAATTTTATAGAGGAGGATGAGATGTTCTCCATGTGTGGCTGCAATGTTATGTGGGTAGCCGTGGGCAGAATTTGTGTGGGCAGGAGATCTGGACTCTCCACTGGATTACCCACATGTTCAACCCCAAAGTTCATATCAGCCATATGTCCGACCTTTTATTGGTGATATTTTTATTAATATAAACCATTCAAAGTATTAGTTTATTTTAATGTAAGACTTACCTATAAAAGTGGGTTTTCCTTGGCCATTCAAAGAAGTTTATTTCATTTTTATTTTTTTTCTATTGTCTCATATTAAATAAGCAGCAGCTCCACCCCTGTTGTTTTTCTCTTTTACTTACTCTCTATGTAGAGGGTGCTAATGGATGAGCTATTAATGTCTAATAGTACTAAAAATAGCATTTACCTCTGTTAGCGTAGGGGTATTTCTGTCTTTATACCTTGATTGATGTTGCTGATCTGT
>NW_010729188.1:732822-749016 GCF_000365185.1 Nelumbo nucifera
TTTTAATAATAGTATAAATACTTACTGGCCGACTGGGAGAAGTCAAGTTGACTCTTTCAGTTCGAACCAGAATTCTCTCTTCTCTCTCTCTCTTTCTCTCTTTCTTTATCACTCTTTCTTCTTCTACATAACTGAACTCAGTCAGGCCGAACTCTAAGGCAGACCTGAATTATATCAACCTCTTTACAATTAGAATTACCTAAGGAGGGCATTGAATAAGATGAAGAAGATGAAGGGATGAGAGATCCATATGGATGGCCGAACCCTGCAAGTAGGTGGGCGAAATTTCAAAAATTTCCCTCTCCCATGTGGGAATCAACTTCCCTATTTTAGAAAACTGCATTTTCAATGATCAATCTTGAACCTAAACCAAACCAGATCTAAAACCAAAAGGGAGTGGAGGGATATACCTGATACGAAGTAGTAATAACCTCCAATGAAGGTGTTCACGCCCAAGGAAAGATCCAAAGACTGCTTCCACCGAAGATGACACGGTATAGGATGAAGCAGAATCAGCAAGATGGTTCTTCAGCAAGAATCTAATGGAGGGCTAGTGAGCACGACTTCAGATTACCTTTTCTGCCAAAAGGTATTATCAAGAACTCTTCTTGATCACTCCCACAGGTGGAGATCGAACTGGTATGGCAGCAAAAGTAGGAGAGAAGGAAACACTGCAGTCAAACTGTGTTGTCTCTCTCTGGAATTCAGCAGTTAGTCAGATGATTTCTGATGTGTGTTGAGGGTTTGCCCTGCTCTCCTATTTATAGCCTTAAAGAGAGGTTCTCCTAATCCCATTAGGAGTTTCCTAATCCAAATCTTGTATTTGGATCTGGACTCTCTTTAAGAGATAAGGATAATCCCTTATCTTATCTGTAGATAAAGATCAGCCCTCCTAATCTAATTAGGAGTTTTCCTGATCCAAATCTTTATTTGGATCTGGACTCTCTGAGTGGATAGGGACAATCCCTTATCCTATCTGTTGATCTAAATCCCAAGACCGCCCTCTTTTAATTAATCTCATTAAGCCAATTCGAATTGGGCTTTAGGTCCATTAAGTCCATCTGCTCACTTACCCTCCAAACTGCTGCCTACTTGGATATCCTTGTATGGCGTGGGACCCAAACATTGATCTACACATCAGCCACATGGGTTCAGCCCAGCCTCTGTTACAAGGCCTGGCCAAATTCACTATAGGAGACAGTGAACCCCTGAGTCCATCACCATGGGCTCTTAATGGGCCCAACATTTACACTAAATGGTCATTGGGTCAAGCCACCTTATAAAAACCCAAGGACTGGGGGAAGATGCAAAATTAGCCCATCAGGTATTACCTTCAATGGTCTTATACTTAACCTCTCAGCCCATAACGATCAAACACTACTTGACAAGAGAGGACATCTCCCTCGGCTACAAGGTACAGTGCTACACTCTCTACTCACATGGATCCCGGGATATAAAACCTTTTGCAAACATTTTGAAACCATAATATATATATACATATATATATATATATACTATATAAATATATTTTTGCAAAACAAATGGTTGAAATCAACTGCCGGCAGTTTTGGTTTCCATCAGAGAGAGTGCATCCCCAATCATTCACTTTGTCCAACAAAGGGGCTGATCTTGTCACTATGATCACCCACTCAGATGAATTCTTGGACTATCCCAACATACCCAGGTTTTGATCCCCTTTAAGGATCTCACTGATTGGCATATGAAAAACAACCCAATCCGACACCTAGTGTAGTATCATAATCAAGTCTAGGGGTCAGGTGTAACATTCCAGTTTTGCCCATCCATCTCCAAGGTCTAGGGCAATACTAGAATTCTGTTCCGATTCAGGGTTTCAAGAAAACCCACACTGCATGTACCTCAGATCTCACCCTGGCAGCTGAGACAAGCCACCCCAACCAACTTGGCGGCACATCAATGTCAGCCTTGGCAGGATAAATCTCCCCAGATCTATCCAATGGCTGTGAAGATTCTAAACTAACACGAGTCTCATATGTGTCTAGTTTAAGGGTATTACACAGAAACACACCATAATAACATGAATCAAATATGTACTTTATTCATTTAAATTAAATGTCATAATGTACATCATTCTGATTGGAGCTAAAGGCATACACTGTCTAACAGAAGATAAAGACATAAGGATCAATCCCAATAGAAGTGTGAGAAGGTATAGGACAGAGAGACTTGATATGGTTAACTAAGTTATTTTAACAAGATTGAAAAAAAAAGAGGTGCCAAAGAATGAAGTAAGAGCACTCTATTGCCTATATTTAAAAACAGAGGTCACGTACAAAGTTGTAATTATCATTGTTCAGGGAACTAGACCAACCGGTTGGATTGGAAAAATCATGAACTAATCTATTGTTTGGTTTAGTCATACCCCAAAAACTGGGGGTGTTAAAAAAACCAGTCAAAACAGGTCAAGTAGCTCATCCAACTGATGGACCAGTCCCAATTTCATAAAATTAGTTGGTTTTCTTTCAAATTTTTAACTTGTATTTAGGCCATAACTTTGCACTCAATTGTCCAATTGGGATGTTCTTTTATTTTGTGTAACTTTTCCGACATCTACGCTCCAAGGGGCCAAAGGCATTTTTCCCTGCTATTTTTTCCGAAAAAAAAATGCCTATTTTGGCCTCAAATTATAATTTTAGCATAAAACACTAAAACAAATAATAAATATGTTGTATACAAAATATGATTATATTTTGAATATATGTACATAATTAATATTATTATGTATGTATTATATAATTGTGCCTTTTTTATAATTATAAAATAATAATAATTGCGCATATTACATATACATATTATATATATAACATATATAATTATTATATAATATATGACATCATATGATGGCATCCGGGTTGACTGGTTTGACCTTGCCTATTGAACCAATGAATCGTGACCTGGAGGGAAAACTGTTCTACCTCCAATCTTGTTTTCTTAGCATTGGTAATAATTATTGTAGGATTAAACTTGAGCCAGACTATGAAACTTCAGTAGAAAACAATTGAGCAAAAGTTACAAAATGAAAGAAGTATATCAGAAAACCAATTTGGATTTGTGCTAGGGAGAAACCATGGAAGCCACCTTTCTATTGAAACAAAGGGTAGAAGAGTTTAAGAAACAAAGAGAAGTCTTCATATGGTATTCATCGATTTAGAAAAACATATGATAGTCCCTAGAGAGATGATGATATGGCGAGTTTTGGGGGAAAAAACATCAAATAGGTATGTAACCCTAATTAAGGATGTGTATTAGCGTATGACAACCAATATTAGAACACCCAAGGGAAAGACAGATTTTATAGTTATGGCGGGTCTTTATCACTCCGTCCTTATTTATTTGCGCCATTCATGGATAAATTGACTAAACATATTTAGGAGTTAGGAGGAGGTCCCAAGATTCTTGTTGTTTGCTGATCACATAGTATTAATTGACGAAACAAAAGATTAAGTAGTACTACAACAGAATATATAAAATATCAATGTAATAATATAGAAGTGCAAAACTGAGTAAATTGAGGATTGGAGAATAAGAGATAACTCAATGAAACCTCTTCCACTAACATGGTCCAATAATTCATAACAAGAGACTAAGAGAGGTTGACAATGTTGCCCATAAAATTATAGCAAGGACAAAATGGAAGGCTATATATGGAATCATTACAGATAGGCAAATATCACTTCTATTAAAAAATTTTAAGTCCATCAATACTGTATGGGGAAGTGTTGGGCAGTCGTAAAACATGCCCAAAAAAAATGTAGCAGAAATGCAAATGTTGAGATGGATGAGTGAAAGACCTAGCAAGGACAGGGTCAGAAATGAAGTCATTTGTAGGAACCTAAGAGTAGCTCAAATAGGTGATAAAATGAGAAAAAGTAGACTAAGAAGGTTTCATCACATGCAAAGAAGACCAACTACAGCACCCATAAGTGACTTGTTACAAGTTGAAGAGGCTAGAAGAGCTAGGGGCATGGAAAGGACATAAATTGAAGTAGTAAGAAATGATTTGACTGTTCATAATTTAACTATGGATATGGCACTGAACAAAACTGAATGGTGAAACAGGAATCATGCAACCATCACCATATAGATGGGACAAGGCTTAGATGATGAGGATGATGATGATGATGATCACCAAAAGTTCTCTTCAACAAATAAAACAATTCTACACAAATATGTATAGTAGGTTTGATAGCAACCCCATGAACCATGCAGCCGAGTGTCCAACAATGCAAAAAACAAATCAGACTTGGTCTTGCAACCAAGGTAAAAGAGATCAACAGCAGTTCTACTTAGATCAATTAGATAGGAAGAAGTTTTAGGTCTTCTTAAGTAGGAAAGAAAAGGAAAGAGGTTTGAGAAAAGAAAAGGGCAGATCCACTACAGTTTAAGCTCTGGTACTATTTTTCCAGCAGTACGACAGTTGGGGAGAAGAGAACAAGAGCAGAAAAAAGAGAACTGTTAGATGAGGCCACAAGTAAAGTGGTGGTGTCCAACCACTCTATTATTATTTATAAAGAGAAATCAATAAAAATAAAAAGACAATAGTACCCTTGTGGCATAAATGTTTAATTACACAACATAAGTCATACGCTATTATATTGTTTATAGGGGTGTTCATACCCCGGTTGTAATTCTCTGTATATTCTTGTTTATATTAATCAAATACTTTCTGTTATCTATCAAAATAAGAGTTCAAAATATTAAAACATCAACTATATTTTATTAAATTATATATATATGTATATATATATATTTCACAAAATCAAATAAGATGAAAATTTTTCATAAAGAATATAAGAAGAAAAGAGTCATCTATAATGATAAACTTGAAAAGATAATGTGTTTGAAGAGAACACAATCATATTAAAACAAATGATTTGGTTGATATGATAAGATATATTTGAATAATATTTCATATCAGTACCCAATGGAAATATGTCACAGAAATATTAGGAAATATGTAGACATTTTAAATTAAGCATAAAATGACTCTAATGCCCCAATCAAGATACACATGCAATGTCATGTACTCGTGTAGATCCCCCACATATTGTTGGCTCAGTACAAATAAGATCATGGGACCTTTATTGTATGGACAAGCAAATAACCTATTTGGGAATGAAATATTCCCATTATTTCAGTTCTTAAACAGAGAATATTAACACTAAAGTTTCTCACAAACAACCATATCTCTCACAACATAGAAAAAAAAATTCTAAGAGAAAAAGAACAACCTCATGTTGAGCTGGTTGCAGAAGGGAATGCCATCCTAGTTACAATCTCAATCAAAAATAGATAACCTTGACAAAATTTTCAACTGTCCTACAAAGGATGAGACAATGTCAAAATCGAGATCATTTACCTCTCCTGTACCTATGGTGAAGTCTGTGAAGCCAAGGGAATCCCTCACTTGGATGCTTAGTTTCTGTTTTCTAGGGTTTGCAACAAGCATATGAAAATCCTGTTACCAAGCAAGAAGATATTATTACTCAAAGAAGTTTTAGTATATAAGATAAATATATTTGATTGCAGATTATTGAGAAATTCACTTCAGATTTCAGGACATTAAATTCAACAGAAAAGGCGAAAAAGAATAGCAAAGTTCACCTGATTCCATATTGGCTCACCAGGAAGCCCAATAACAGTGGTCTGACTGTTCTTTTTACTACGAATTACTTGATCACCCAGGGTAAGGACAACATATGGATCTGTTTTTCCTGACAAAATGCAGAGTACAAACCAGTTGGCATCACATGGAAGGATGAAATCTAAAAAAAATGGTTGTATAAAATTAAAAATGTCCATTATGGCAAAAAAGGACAAAAAGTCCACAAATTGAAAATGTAGAGGATCTGACACAAAACATCGTGCAACCACTCCTTGTAACTTGTACATATAAAGCCAAAAAAAGTCAACAAGATTTTGTTTATCATATAGTTTATGACTAAGCCTAAGAAAATAAAAGAAAACTAAGGAAAATGGGAGCATCCTGGTAACATCACATAGGTAATAATTAGAAATGCTAGTCTCTTGATGAAGAACAGGTGCCATAGAAAACATAGGCAAGCTTCAAGCATATACTCAACAAAATCCTCCTTTCCTTCTTGAATTTCCCCATTTTTTAAATCACTTGAAACAGAATTTTATTTAACAAACGTAAAAAAAAAAAAAAAAAAAAAAAACGAAAATGGGAGCATCCTAGTAACATTATGAAAGCGAAAGTAATGCTAATATGTTGATGAAAATAAATACCATAGAAAACATAGGCAAGCTTTCGGGCATCTACTAGAGTCACTGACAGTTCTCCAACAAAATCCTTGTTTCCTTCTTGAATTTCCCCAGTTTTGATATCACTTGAAACAGGACCAACTGCTTTTCCCTTTTGGAAATCTAAGACAATCTTCTTTGGCCGTACAAAGAGACGAGGGAGGTCCTCAGTGAGAAGCTTAGTCAAGAACCTAAGAACCAACAACAAGATTCTTAAAAAATGAATACAAATGAATTCGGCATAAAACATGGAAGTAAAGAAATGAAGGCTATTTAACTTTTAATCAACAACAACAGCATAGACCATCAAGAATTATACCTCCTTCTATACAATGCAGGCGGCATAGTGAGTTGAAAGAATACCCAACATATTCCAACTTTCCAAGATATGGAATTTTATTGAAGAAATCCCATGCAGAAGAAAAATTTGGGAGCAAGTTGCACAAGAATGAAGTGGACGTTGAAAAATTAGGGCATCACTACCTTAGTTCTCGACAATGGTGTGTATTTATTCCTTCACCTGATTTTTGTTAATTCTTGTTGAGGGTTATAAGACAAGAGAGACCAAGGATTCATTTGAATCCATGGGTTTCGAGGGAAGAATTCAGAATCTGGTAGGTTCTTTTTTTTTGGACTAATAAGAGCATATTTCTAAAACCGAGTATTCTATGCAAGAGAGAGGAGCATACTTACTAGATGCCCAAAAACAAAATTGTTGTAGATAAAATTGCTACCTCAGGAAGCAAATACACCAATAAAGCTTACTCCTCCATACCTTACTCCTAGGAAGACAACCAGCAAACGAGGTAATGGACCTCAGGATCTATCTGAATGAGATGCTCTCTGGTCATATTTCTGTAATTTTACCATTTATTTGAAATGAGTATAAATTTTAAGTGAATAAGCCAGGAGACCTAAATTCTTCTTCCTCCAGACTCATGATCCTCCTCTCTTCTTCCCCTTATCCACCTCCTTCTTGCTATTTCTACTCATTTCTCTCTTTGGATCTTACAACCTGGTACCAAAATTCTTAAAATCAAAGTTTTTTATCCTACACACTCATTTGTATCAGCCAACCGTACAGATGACATCAGCAGGGTACTGGTCAGCAATTTTCCAATGGTCAAAGAAACCCAGATTTCAGTACAACAGTATTTAGATTTTTTATAGTATATTACAACAGAATTGAAGCCATTAGATGTTTTTTTTTATCAACAAGAGAATATGGGATTATATTAAAATATGAACAATTATTACATTTAGAAAAGTTGGGTATACCTCAAAACTTGATTTCCAAGGAGAGGTTGAAGTAACTGAGGATATAGCTTTGCACCCCAGTCATTATCTTCCACCCCATGAATGCTATCTCTGCAGCCCAGTGCACAAGGCTCCTGCCAATGTGGGGTCAGGGGAGGGACAGATGTACACAGTCTTACCCCTGCACATACAGAGAGCTGTTTCCAAGATTTGAACCCTAGTCACCCAGGTCGCAATGGAGCTTGCGCCAAGGCCCACTCTCTTTCATCCCCCCACAGCTCAAGTACTTAATTTGTTGTCAGAAAATCTGATTGTTAGGAATCCAAAATTGTCATCAGTATCTGGAGAAGTGACTTCTAAAGAAAATAGACCTGGTGAGAAGATTTGTAACATTGAGAATCCCAACTTGCATAGATTGCAGACCACTCTCTTGTTAAAGATTTGGATCTTCCTGTTGAACTCCATAAACATCCTAGCTCCTATAACTGAATCAGCAGAGACCCAATCTGATTCATCCAGGAAGCTACAACTGAATCAGCAGATATCTACCAATACACAACACCTCCTATAACTCCAACATGCAAACATCCAACCTCAATGAAGAGCAACCAGAACTTTCCCATTCTACTCCACATCAACTGAGCACATACAAGTTCTCAAACACTTGAGGATCACAAAGACTCTGAAGGTACACACCCACAGTTGAAGAGGATACCCAGGAACATTAACAAAAAAAACTCCTTCACATCACTCAACTACGTTCACATCAATAGAAACCCCTTGATTTCGCTTTCCAAGGAGAAAGGAAGAACCCTACTTCTGTTCAGCACAAGAAGATAAAAAATTCCTTTTTTGTACTTCTTGTCGATCTAAGAAAGAAGATGAGAGAAAAGGATGCAAGAAGGTTTGATCCAATCAAGGTACCCACTCTAATACCATGTTTTCTGAGGTAGAAACTTGGGAGAAGAGAAAAGAAGAATATTGGAGCTAAAAAATTTGGGTGGAAGCCCCTCTTGTTTTATATTAGGATGAACATAACTTCAGGTAAAAGGATCAATATGCCCCCAAGACACCAAACTATACAAACAACAGGAGTCATGGAAAATTAGGTTATTTCCATATACCTATAATAAAAGAGACTTTCACGCTCTTTGCCCTTCATCAATGATGGAACTTTTCTTTTCCAAAGTTTACCCCTGTAAATTTCTTTCCTAGAGGTTATGGTAACAACTTTTTCTGACTGACCAAGTCCCAATGCAAGTTATGGTAACGGATTTTGCTAACTTTTTATTTCTTTCTTTGCTAATGGCTTCCTATAATTGGAATTTGGATGACTAAAAAATTAAGAAAAAAGGGGGGGGGGGTCACAACACTGACAGAAGGAACAGGTGCTAAGTGCTTACCATAAGGGCGACAGGATTCTCTTTATTTCCACCCTTCCCATCTCAATGTCCTCCCTTTCAGAGAGAGACACATGTGCTTTCACACAACCCCCATCAACCAACGTGCATAAGACGGAGGTTAACGACCTCCGCCTTTGTTTTTTTATACTTGATAAAATTATTTAAATAAAAAAAAGCTCAACATCAAAAGTATTGCCCTATCTCTCCTGCATCCTAGGCTTCCTAGCCTCTTCCACTACACCGCCAATTTTGCAATTTTTTATAGGGTCCAATAATAGGGTTTGATTGTCTATTTATAGTTGTTGGAAAACGTGGGGTTACTGGTTCAGATCTGAAAATAGAATTGTATATATTCCTAGGATTGTGGAAGGATTGATTTAGAAAGTTTTTCTTTCTATTTTTGTACTTTCTATTTTCTCTTCTTTCTATTTTTTCTTCTTTCTATTTTTCTTTCTTTCTATTTATTGCAGCAGCTTACTGTATAAATATGCCAATTGGCAATAGAATGAAACATATCAGTATTCTACCATTCCAAAACAATAGTTTGTTTATTTTTAAAATTTCAGAGTCATTACATAAGTATGAATAGAGTTATTGAGTCTTCTTTGAATTCAAATAGGATATGACAGCTTAGTTTGAGTTCTACTAGGATTATTGAGTCTAACAATTTGACTTCTAGGACTATTTATGAGTCTAAAAGTTTGGCTCCTAGGTTTATTATGAGTTTAGGGTCTATAAATATGTATGGACGTTTTACACAAAGAGCAATGAAATTTATTGAGTTTTCTTCAGCTTATGCTAACTATGATGAGTGGTTCCCATGCCCTAGAGTGATTCTAGGCACCCTGTGAGTGATTCCAGGTATTTTCTCTTCTTTCTCTCCCTATTTCTCTCTTATTCCTTCAAGAAGCCATTACAGCCATCAACAGCCATAAAATTTTGATGAAAGAAGACCATTCAACATACTCTAAGGACTAGAACTGAGCTTGTCCTACCTACATCTTCTACTCAGGAGCAGGGTATGTTTTTCTTTCTTTAACATCATATCTATGGGACTGATTCTTTTGTACTTCATATGTTGATTTATCAACAAGAACTCCTTGATCATATTATTAATAAAAACAGAAGGATTAAATATATCCATTCACCAGCTTGATTTGCATGAATATTTTAGCATTTTTAAAACATAATTAACATTATCTTATTTTATGTTTCTAGAAAAAATGAAATCATTTGGATAAGCAAAAGCGTATACAGGAAAATTAATTATTAAGCAAAATAAATGGTTTTCCAAAACCAAGCCACCTCCCAAGTTTCAGCAACTCCAAAGAGAAAGCCTTTTATATTCCATGAAAATGAAGTAGAACAGTGTTTGTGCAGCTTAACTGAAGCATACAACAAATTACAAAAATAAAAACAAAAAGAGGCGTGCACTTACATTGAGAGGACTGGGATTGCTGGAGAATTACCCATTGCATGCACAAAGAGCAGACACATTTATATCAGTAAACCATCATAGCATCAGGTAAAAAAAATGTGTCACATGGTTTGAAAAGAAGATAAAATATTCAGCTGGTTCAACTTGAATAATAGCAATTTAATTATAGAGATAAAAAAGAAGGGGGTGAGCACATTTAAAGGTCCTATGCATCAGAAGAAATCCACAAAATAAAGTGAATATCAGCTTTTCTATGAAAGGTTATGCCTTACCTTTTATTCCCTATTGACAGAGAACTCTAACCAACTCAATGATAAAAAAGAGAGGAGAGAAAGAATGTTAAAAAAGATGAACGTTAGATGGGGTTGTAAGCTTAACAGAATGGTTATTAGCGATTCTGGTGTAGGATCACATGCTCAGATACCAATTTAATGCAGGATTGATGTGATCCAATGCTGGGCTAGTAACAAATTCGAGGGAAACTTAAAAATGAATAACGACGGTAAGGGTTAGGTCCAAGGTTAGGGGTTGAGGGCCTAGAGGTAGGAGCATGAGACACAATATCAAGGGTATTGTTGGGGACTTCAGTTGCTAATGAAGTACTTCCTGAGGTTTCAGATCCAGACCATAATAAAACTGGATCAGGTAAGAGAAGTTAAGAAGAAAATTGGGCTGGAAGAAGTGGTAGGAACTCCCAAAGTAAAATAATGAGTCTCTTCTTCTTGGGTGGAGAAGAATTTGCATGAAAAGCATCCATGAACTTGGAGAAGGGAGGGAAAGATAAGGCTAGTGAACTTCAAGGCTGAAGAGATTAAGAAGGAAATCGGGTTGTTTCCCTTTTTTGAGATGGGTGGTTTGACATTTGGTTAGGAATTCAATGTTTTGATGGATTGGGTAGTAGTGGGATTTAATTTTGTTTCTCCGTTAGGATCTATGGGTGTTCGTAAGGTGTTTTGGATGTTTGGTTAGTTTGTTGTTTTACTTTTTGGGGTGATCTCTCATCGCTGGTAGACCTGTTCATGGGCTGGGCTCGGGCTTGTCTTTTTCCAAAATTTGAATGGGCCCTGCCTGAAGCCTGAGCCCAAAATAGTGTAAACTCAAGCCTAAAGCCTGGCCCATGAACAGGTCTAATCACCAGGTGATGTATTCTGTTTTCTCTATTCAATGAATATTCTTTTTTATTTTTCTTCAGAAAACATTATTGTAAGAACCTAGTAAGTTTTGAATAAAATAAATAGGAATAAGTGTGTATAACCTATTCCCCTAATTTTCACCAACATTTTCTTTTTTTGCCTTTCTTTCTGTTAAATTTTTCTGTCTCTCTCAACACTAGAGCCAAGAAGATAGCTATACCAGATATATTTTCTTTTTTCTTTTTTTTTTTGAGAAAGGGAGAAAGGGTACAACAGCAGCCCCACAAAAGGAGCCGAACACTCGGGAACAAAGCTCTAGAACACATTACAAATCTAACAGACTTCTAGTCCTCAGCTGAGCTCCAAGAACCAAGGTCTAAAGACCTTTAGCAGCTACAATCCAAGAGACCAGCTTACCAAAAGTAAAGGAGATTAGGCAATCTGATTCTTTAGCACTATTCTGGAAGATCCTTCTTTTTCTTTCTGTCCAGATAGTACTAATCACTGCTGCAGGAATAGCCAACCAAACACTTTTAGCCAGGTTGGAATAACCTTGGAGCTCCCAACTCCATAGCAGATCCAAAACAGAATTCTGAATGACCCAAGGTAATCCCAAGGCAGATAAAAAATGTCCCCAAATAGCAGAGGTAACAATGCAGTGGATGAACAGGTGATTGCTATCCTCTTCAACTTGGCCACACATCACACACAGCAGGTCTTGAATCTGTACTCCTCTTCTTATCAAGCTCTTTTTGGTTAGGCACCAATACAGAGCTGCTGCCCAGACCAAGGCATTTACTTTGGAAGGGGGTATTGGATTCCAAATTTGAGCAGCAGGAACTTCCAATTGATTTCCTTCTGCTAAAATCCTAGCAAAGGACTTAACAGAAAACAGCCCATTGGCACTGCAGTTCCAGATCCAGGTGTCATCTGCCAACAGATCTAGAGATTGCCTAGACAGCAACTCCAACAGCTCTGAAACTCAATCAACTTCCCAATCATGAAAGGGTCTTCTAAAGGAAGGGCTTCAGGAGATGGTGCCATCCCTTACTTCATAACAATCAGCCACTAACCCATTCTGATTCTCAGCAATTTGAAACAGCTGGAGGAATAAATCTGCTAAGGGCCTGCTACTGCACCAGTCGTCCTTGCAGAAACCCAGCCTAAGACCATTACCCACCTTTGGGGACAAACCTCTGCTAAGAAGCAGGAGAGATTCCATGATTTTCTTCCAAAGAGAATCACAAGTACCATAAGAGAAATTTCCTAAAGCACATTGAGTTACTCGAGTAGCATTAAACAGAATTGAATGGCGAATAGGATTCATGTAGCTGACCCCATATGATTGGAATATATGGCTTGGATGATGATGATAATGGTATTGAGTTATTACAATCATAGTTCTGTCAATCCATGGAACAAGGACATTGTGTGATAAGCTGGAAACAATCCACTATAAGTTGAGAATGCAGGTTTGCACTACTGCCTCCATGAATAACCAATCTCATTGTACTTTTTGACAGTATTGACTTAGTGTGAAAGCTGGTGTATGACACCAATCCTCTTTTAACTCCTCTTGAGGTGCTTCTGTAATAACTTTGATTAGACAAACAATAGGACCATCCAACTCTTCTCCAAATTCACCAATAAGTCTACCCCATAACATCAGTAATTTTGTAACAATATAATTAGTAACAGCCTATAAGCTCTGATACTACGTAGTGTAACATGGCCTTAGGACGATCACATTAATAACGAAAAAATAGAGAATCAAAAGCAGAAGATTGGAGTCAACCTCTCTTCCCTAATCAAATATGGAATCACTTCAAACTTAATACAAGGCATTCAACAGAATCCAACTAAAGAAGAAAAAAACTTTAGCACACCCGAAATAAACAAAAAGGCATAATTTTATTCTCAATCTTGTCATTCCCCTTTACAGAATATTATGAACCTTATATAGAATCTAAAGACTCCTAATCATTCTCTCCAATTCAAACCTTATAGTTAGCATAACTTCAAAACTGCTAAACCCCCCAAAAAATATAGAACTTTCACTTTTTGACCAAATGCAAGTTTCCTACAAATTTCTAATAAGGAAACAACTTCTCAAACAAGGACGATTTGTTTAGAAACTGGAAAGTGGCTGAATCTTCATCTCCCAAGACTGGTTCTAGTTATCAATGGTATCCACCAGAAAGAGGCTATATCAAACTTAACTTTGATGGTAGTAGTATGCAAAACCCAGGAAGATCAGGTATAGGTGGAGTATTGAGAGACAAGGAAAGATTATTGCTCTCTATTCTGGTCCAATGTTTTAAAACATGGAGGCGTGACGTGACACGAGGCATTCCACTACCTAGAGCAAGAAGAACCCGGGCTCAGTTGGCCCCAGTTTAAGTCCTATTGCCTTCTTAGGTTCGGACCCCCACTGACCAGCAACCCACTGGGTGAGCTAATTAACCTTAAACAGACCGGCACAGTGGCTGAATATCAGCGACAGTTCCAAACCCTCCTCGCGAGGGCATCCTCCGTGCGACCCGACCAGCAAGTGGATATGTTCACGGCAGGGCTATCAGAACCCCTGCGGGTGGATGTCGAGATGCAGAATCCCCCAAATTTGGTCACAGCCATGAACTTAGCCCGTGCGTTCGAGCGCAAATTGCAGCTCAGCCGCGGAATTTTTAATGTGGGTCGGCCACCAAACTCATGGGTACCCCCAAGATCAGCAGAACGCCGAGCAAGAGGCCAATGTTTCAACTGTGATGACCTCTACTCGGCAAGACATAGATGCAAGAGGCTTTTTTGCCTCCTAATCGATGAACAAGAGGAGGAGGAAGAAGAACCAGTCATATTCGAGCCAGAGATCTCTCTCCATGCGATCACCGCCATTAAAACCTCCCAGACCATGCAGTTACAGGCACAGATAGCAGGTCAACCGATGCGCATTCTCGTCGATTCAGAGAGTACACACAACTTCATAAAGTGAACATGCCTCCCTTCAGTTAAAACTGCCAATGGAGCTTCAACCGCGACTACAGGTAGCCGTCACAAATGGTGAAAGAGTTCACAGTCCAGGAATTTGTAAGGACATGCCGGTACAGGTCAATTCTGAACTGTTTCTTGCTGATTTATTTGTACTCTCATTGGATGGGTTCGATATTGTTCTCGGGGTCAAGTGGTTAATTACCCTAGGCTCGATTTTGTGGGACTTCAGCGCCCTCACCATGACCTTCCACCTAAATGGAAAGCAAGTCTCATGGCACGGTTGCAGGGTTAAAGAAAAGACACCACAGGTCCATGCACTTCAGACAGAACCGGCAGCCATGGAAAAACTTCTCGCCGAGTTTTCAGATCTGTTCCAGGAACCCAAGGGCCTCCCCCCTCCCCGAGCTTGCGACCATCGTATTCCTTTGGTGGCGGGTTCAGCACCAGTCGTTGTCCGGCACTATCGCTACCCTCACTTACAGAAGGACGAGATAGAGAAACAATGTACAGAGATGCTGAACCAAGGAATCATACGCAAAAGTCACTCCCCCTTCTCTTCACCGGTTCTGTTGGGGGCGAAGCAGGATGGAACGTGGAGGTTCTGTGTTGACTATAGAGAACTCAATGACCGGATGATCAAAGATAAGTTCCCTATTCCCGTTGTGGACGAACTGCTGGACGAGTTGCATGGTGCCCAGTATTTCTCTAAGTTGGACCTCAGGTCCAGATATTTCCAAGTTCGCATGGCTCCCGGTGGCGTGAAGAAGACTGCTTTTCGCACCCACCATGGCCACTTCGAATTTTTAGTCATGCCATTCGGACTCTCCAACGCCCCATCTACATTTCAGTCCCTAATGAACGAGGTATTCCAGCCCCATCTGCACAAATTTGTTTTAGTTTTCTTTGATGATATCCTCGTTTACAGCAAATCATGGGTAGAACATGTCCACCATCTGAGGACCGTTTTCGAGCTCCTACGCCAACACAAATTATTCCTGAAACGGTCCAAGTGCTCCTTCGGGGAGTGACAGGTTCTTTATCTCGGCCACGTCATCCATGGGCAGGGTGTGACAGTTGATAGTTCCAAGATTCAAGCTATAAAAGAATGGTCCAAACCTCAATCAGCCAAGGCCTTACGCGGGTTCCTCGGTTTAACGGGTTACTACCGCAAATTTGTACAGAACTATGGAGTGCTGGCAGCCCCGCTAACCAACCTGTTGAAGAAAAATTCCTTCCAGTGGGACGACGCAGCAGATGAAGCTTTTCTTACACTGAGAAATGCCCTGTCTTCCACCCCTGTCTTGCAATTACCTAATTTCGCCCTCGAATTTACAGTCGAGTGCGATGCTTCCGGAGTGGGTATCGGGGCCGTACTACAGTAGCAAGGGCACCCGATTGCTTTCTTCAGACGCAGACTGGCCGACCGGCACCTGAAGCTTCCAGCCTATGAGCGCGAACTAATCGGCCTAGCCCGAGCCGTCCAGCACTGGAGGCCATATTTGTGGGGGCGGTCGTTCGTCGTCAGAACTGATCATTACAGCCTCAAATACCTGTTAGAGCAGCGTCTCACCACTTCCCCTCAGCAGCATTGGGTTAGCAAACTGCTCGGGTTCGACTTCCGGGTGGAATATAAGGCGGGATCCTCAAATCGTGCAATTGATGCCTTGTCTAG